>WSXT02193955.1:0-19426 GCA_011762715.2 Neuroterus valhalla
ATACAGTCAGGTTACGTCATCTCCAAAAAATCCATAATAAGTTGAGACGTGTAAAAAAAAGATCGGCTTCATTCACTTTTTTTATCTGTGTAACCTTAATCTGTTAATTGAAGAACCTGGTTGTGTAATATTTTCAATCTTTCTGGTATGAGAAACTTATTAGAGGCTGCGTCATGTATATCAACATGATGTATTTAGATGTTCTTACTCCATATTTGGAAGATTAGAATTGTTTGCCGATTCTATGTATTGCAGCTTGCTTCATTGATATTGATAATTATTTGGCAATTTCGCACATTTACAAATATATCCTACAAATTTAGAAAATACATCAAAATGCATAAAGAACTGGAAATAAACATTCTCAGGTCGAAAAGAACACTTAAGGTTTTTTATGCTACATAATAAATGAATATAAAGAGGTGTTTGCCAAACGGCACTCTTGTATTTATTAATTATTCCTGCCTCACTCCGCCTGTGGGACGTCACAGAAATGACATGGCTCACAATAGAAAGTTTTGATTTTACATAAAATACTGATTTCGTCTCACGAGGGAAGTGAAGTTTTGACGTTCTTCTATATTATCTAAAATTATATTTACAATAACGCAGAAATGTACAACCAATATATAACATGCAACAAAAAACAGAGAACAAAACCTATCATGAAATTTGTACAGTGCTTTTTACACAACAACGGCTACTTGCACACATCAAATCTTCACCTTAACTTTCATTCTTCTACTCCAAACAAATATTCTATATACTTTTAGGCTCGAGATTAACCATTTTTATATAATAATTGATAAGGGCGACTGATGAGTTGCCGAAACGTTTTTTACGTGCTTTGAGGGATCTCTCAAGTTTAAGACAGTAACTGTATCAACTATCCTTTCCAACATCTTTCTAACGATCAGTCTCAATCCCAAACGCTAGCAGCCTTGTTCCAAGCTTCCATTTCCTCTTACTACTTTCTCTTTTAATCCAATTTAACTCATTCATCCTTCCTATCTATCCCTGATTCTTAGCACTTTGATTTGGAGTAAAATTATTCACTCAATACATATTCTCATTTTCACCTAGCCATTTCCTTTATGCCCTTACTCCTCTTTCAATCAATCCTGATTGTTTTCCCTTGCTCTATTTCTCCATATCTTTTCATGACATATTCCCCGACAGATCCAACTCACCCTCGAAAACCATCTCTGAAATCTTTCATGTATACTCCTTCCATCTACTTTATCGCCTTAGTACTTAGTAATTTACAAATAAGGCAACTAGTTTCCCTTGCCCTCGTTGAGTGTGTGGTATATACCCCTTTTTCCTTGTCTCTCTAGCCTCTTTCTGATCACGGCAGCATAAATCTTGTGCGGTCCACTGATACTAGGGTGATATCTGTAGATCTCTCTCCCTTTTTCTCTCTTTCTGTTTCATTTCTTCATTCTTCTTGACACCATTTACGACACTCTACTCCATCTTGTCTTTCTTTCCTACTTAATCGCGTCACAAATCCCTCCCGTTCCCTCTTTATCTCTCTCCAGTCTCAATTTCAACCCCTGCTTCATTACCCACTCTTTTAAGTATATCTGTTACCCAGACTTCCTCTAATGGAGTATACAAATTCGATTTTCTTTTGTCCTAAGGCTTGAAGATAGCAGAAATGCATGTATAATAGGGTGGTCCAAAAAATTTTTTTTCGAATTTTTTATGCAAAACGCCCGGAAATTTGTTCGAATCCCCTAAAAATATATGCATTTTTTTTGTTTTGAAAAAAAGTAGAGGTACCGCAAGCCCCGTAAAGTTTAACACGTATTTTCTATGAAAAAAATATGTTTTTGCAAATTTTATTCATAAATCTCAATATTAGATGAATCAAGTCCGAAATTCACCATTTAATTGGTCACAGAATGCGAATAAAATATTACTTTTCAAATATCACCCCCATAAGTCTGTTTTATACGGTCCCAAAAAAACCCCATAAGTGAAAAATAGATTTTTCGAGTTTTTGGCGCTAAGGGGGTTTTTTCGCAGTTTTTTTTTAACGCAAATTGTTCCAAATACATAGAATACTACTTTATACTGAAAATTACATGTTTATTCGAATTGTTTCAACAATTTATTATTGTTTTCAGCAACTTTCTCTCAGAAAAGGGTTAGAAAGTCAAAATTTTTTCTGAATTTTTCCCACTTATTTTCAACGTTCCAGTTAGAGCGAGTGGATAATCAATTAAAGTGGACAAAAATATTTGTTTTCACAATTAGTTATTATTTATAACAATATTCTCTTAGAATAATGCTACAAAGTTGCGGTTTTTTATTAAATTTACAACTTTTTGTCTATTTTTCACTTGCAGCGGGTAATTATTCAATTTAATTTAGCAAAAATAATTGTTTAAACAAATTGTAAATGAATATAGCTATCTTCTTCTAGATTATTACTACATAGTTGCGGGTTTTCCCTGAAATTCTTGAACTTTTTATTACTTTACAATTAGAAAAAAGTATTAATCAGTTCATGTTAAGAAAATAATTGTTTAAACGATTTATTATCATTGCTAATAATATTTTCTTTGATTGATGATAGAAACTTGCGTTTTTCCTGGAATTTTCAACTTTTTTCCCACTTTTCACTTGAAGTGAGTTAATATTTAATTTAATTCAACAATAATAATCGTTCAAACAAATTGTAAATGTTTATGCCTTTCATCTCTTAGAATAATGCTAAAATGTTGCGGGTTTTTCTGAACTCTCAAGCTTCTTGTCGACTTTTCACTTAGTGAGGTAATAATTAATGCGAGTTAACAAACATGCTTTTTGAAAAATTTATTCTTGTTTATAATCATTATCCCTTAGATAAGTTCTTAAAAGTTGTGTTTTTTTAAAAATGTTTACCTTTGCACTGAATGGAATTTGGATGAAATCCAGTAAGATTGAATTAGATTGAATTGATTTAATTGTTGGGTATATTATATTGTTTCTTATTTCAAATAAAAAATTTTTTTCCCGAAATAACAACCATTATATTCATGATGAATGGATTAAGCTTTTTTGTTTTAATTAATTTTCTTTAAAATTGGGAAAAGAACAAAAATAATTTACTCAAAACAATACAATACTATTTGGAATATGATTCTCTTTAATGTTTATTTATTATTTGTTCACAGCTTAAAAGGTAGAGCTAAGTTAAACGTTTCAGAAAAAACACAACTTTCTAGCACTTGTCTAAGAGAAAATGGTCATGAACAATAATAAATTGTCTAAATAAGCATGTTTGTTAACTCGCATTATTTATTACCACACTAAGTAAGAAGTTTCTAAAAGTTTAGAAAAAAATCGCAACTTTTTAGCACTAGTCTAAGAGAAGATCGGTATTAACGAAAATATTTGTTTGAACAATAATTTTTGTTGAATTGAATTGAATATTGACTTAATTCAAGTGAGAAGTGGACAAAAAGTTGTGAATTTCAAAAAAAAACCCGGAACTTTGTAGCATTATTCTAAGAGGATATTTTTAGAAAAATAATGAATTGTTTAAACAATTATTTTTGCTAACTCCAATCGATTATTAGCTCGCTCTAACTGAAACGTTGAAGGTAAGTTGAAAAATTCAGAAAAAACCTTGACTTTCTAACCCGTTTCTAAGAGAAAGTCGGTAAAAACAGTAATGAATTGTTTGAACGATTTGAATAAATGTCCCATTATCAGTATAAAGTAGTATTTAATGTATTTGGAACCATCTGCGTTAAACAAACCGCAAAAAAACCACAATTAGCTCTAATAATCCGAAAAACCCATTTTTTCACTTCTGGGGGTTTTTCGGGGCCCTATAAAACAGACTCATGGGGGTAAAATTTGAAAAGTGATATTTTCTTCGCATTTTGTGATCAATTTTGAAGAGGAATGGTGAATTTCGAACTCGATTCATCTGATATTTTCAAAAATATCATCAAAAAATTTTTGGAATGCATTTTTGGACCGCCCTAATTTATAATCATTGAACAATAAGACTTGAAAGCAGGAAATAAACAAAGCTTCTTCACAGTAAATTAGTAACAATGTCTCCTCTAACTTCTCATTATTTCCTCCAACTGTTCTTGACATCGATTTTCCTGTTGAAAATATTCCACATTGCGTACCGCAAAGTAGAGATAAGTGGTTTATTTCTGGAAAAAGCGGTGCACGCAGTGGTTTTGTATTTAAAATGTAATATTGCTGTCTTAATGTTTTGCTATTACAAATTGATAATTGAAATTCGTGAGCCACGAAAGTTTCTAACATGGGAAAAAAAATTCTCAAATGAAATGCTCAATCAAGAATGCACCGATATTCCTCAAGTGCACGTTATAACCATCAGATACATTTTTATGTAAGGAAAAATAATGAATCTTCCTTTTCTCCCATACAACTAGGTGCAGGGAGAAGTAAACGTGTACAAAATCAACGTCCAGAAAATCAACAAGTGGAGATTATTGATCTTAAACAAGGAAACAGCGTTTATGTACTATTTCGTCATGCCGCACAAGCTGAATGTGGACATCTATTAAGCATTCCCACCGGTGCTGTGCCAGAATAGGTGGTTCAACCAACAGGGGCACATTTAATGCCAGAGCGCGTTTTTATAAAGGCTTATAACCCTCCCGTTGCTTGGAGTTTCCTTGCAACGCTTGCACCTGAGAATGTCGTATGGAACAATAATGAAGAATCCCAGGTTTTTATACGAGAAGATCGCAAGGTTTATCATGCATTTTTAACCAAGCAGCCTGCAAGTGATAGTCTGAATACCGTGAACACTGTCACTGTACGCACCCCACATCCAGATCCAAACTTACCAAATGCATATGAAACTTGGCATGGCACTCTACGTTTATGGGAGCACCGACCGCTTCCTACCGGGATTCAATGAGAATCTCGTGTAATAAAATGAATCATCTTTGAACATTTTAGAAAAAGAAGATTCTTCCAATGTTAAATTATATAGCTCCACAAAAAAAAATCGAAAAAATGCTTCCCGGGACCAGACCATGCTGATCTTATGTTTTTGGGGTCGCTGATTCAGAATCCGAGGTGTTTTTTACTGCAACATGTCAGGATTTTCCATAACCCCCAAAGACCACCCTTACCAACCTACAAGTAGGCTAACCCTCCTGTCGTTGGGAACAGCGAGTTACACCGCTTATTATTTTCATAATATTTGATTTCTATACCAGAAGAGGGCTAATGTACTTACCTCAATCGACCTTACCCCTAGAAACTACCCCTACCACCCCTACCAGGGGTACTAACCCTGCTAACACACTCGACCCTGGAAACAGCGAGTTTAGTCGCTCATTTCTCTTGGAACAACTGAATTTTAAACCGGAAGCAGGCTAATATATCTTCCTTGAACCCACATTACTCTTATCTATCTACTCATAACAACATAAAATTACCCCTACCGAACCACCAGTAGGCTAATCCACCCGACCCTGGGAACAGCGAGGTAAAATGGTTATTTTTTTGGACTAAATGAATTTCACACCACAATTGGGCAAATCTATTGACCCCCTAAACCACCTTTTTCCTACCCATTTGTCTCATAACCCTTAGAAACCTCCCCTACCAAACCACACACAGTCCAACTCACCTAACCCGTGGAACAGAAAGTTTATTTGCATATTTTTCTTTTATCAACTGAATCACAAACCACGTGCTGGCTAACCCACCTTCACCGAACTCACCAAGTTCCTATCTATCTACTCATATCCCTTAAAAATAAACTCTATCGAACCACGAGCAGGCCAAGCCACCTGATCCTGGAGACAGCGAGGTAAATTGCTTATTTTTTGGAATAAAATTGAATCCCACACTTCAGGCAAGCCACCCCACCTGACCATGGTAACAGCGAGTTTAGTCGCTGATTTTCCTTGGAATAGTTAAACGCTTGGACGTGTTAACCCGCTTATGATGACCCAATAACATCTAAACCCCATTACGCTCCCACCTCTTGATTTCATTATCCCCTAATTTTTACCCCTCCGTCGATCGTTTGAAGACAAACAAGTCAGGTAACATAAACGATGGAAGAACTTATAACATTTTCTGTTATTCTTCTTTTATTTCTGGATAAGTTCGTTGATTTTCAGGGGTTAGAATAGCGTTTAGGTAGATTAGAGAATTCGTGGCATGGGATTAGAAAAAAGATCCCTTCCATTAAAGGAAAAACGGTAAAATACTCTCTGTTTCCAGGGCTAGGTGGCTGAACCTGCTTGTGGCTCGGTAAGGATGTCTCATACAGGTTATGCAAGTTAGGGGTAAGTAGGTTACCCCTTTTTCGGTGTAGGGTTCTACTATTTCAAGAATAATATACGTGATTGAACGCGCAGTTTCCAGCACAGGTTGTTGAGCTTGCTTGTGATTTAGTAGGAGTGGTTTATAGGGGTCAGGGAGGCAAGTAGATAAGGGCTAGGTAGCTTAGGGGGTCGATGGGTTAGCCTACTTGGGGCCTGCGATTCAATTTATAGAAAAATAAGACTCATTGTAAGAGAAAGAGCGAATAAACTCGCTGTATCCAATGTCAGATAAGTTAGCCTGATTGTGGTTTGAAGGGTCAATAGGGGTAGTTTTTAGTGGTCAGGTGGATTGAGGGTAGGCAGGTTAGCCCTCTCCTGGAATGGAAATCAATAATTTCAAAAAAAATAGGCGATTTCACTTGATATTCCCAAGGACAGGAGGGTAAGCCTACTTGTAGTTTATTAAGGGTGGTTTTTGGGGGTAATGAAAAATCCTGATGTGGTGGAGTAAAACGAACCTCAGGTTCGGAATCAGCGACGCAAAAAACATAAGATGAGCATGATCTAGTCCTGGGAAGCATTTTTTCGATTATTTTTGTGGATTATGCACCAAGGATGATAAGTGTGTTCTTATAGCCAAGCTATAAAAGACACGAGGCCTATAAAGACGTACTGCTCGTGATCCGCATGTTAATATATTCAAATAAGATCTCTCATGGAGGTCTGGAACAATTCCGAGTTCCGGAGACTGGAACACTTATGATTCCTCAACTCCACTTCTGGCTGCATTTGCAAAGCACTGTCACATCCAATTTGATCGTTTTGATGAAAAAACTGTTACCATCCGCAAAAAAGCTGATTTCTTCATAATAATTTGTATGTTCATCACTTTCCCACATCTTTGATTTCTGGGAAATAATTGTTAGTCATTGCATAGGTGACATGAAATGTACCCTCACCGCATTCTCCATTCACCATGCTGGAAAAGAAGGAATTAACGTACAAACTATAGACGTTCCGCATGTTTTTGAGTTTGATACAAAGGTTGAGTCTTAACCAACTGATTAGGCAGATTGAAGTGGCCTGTTTTCAAGAGCAAATAATTTTGTTTCCTTCAGTGGATTTCAAGAAAACCTTGTTCCTAAATAGAAATTTTCAAGATTATTCATTTTCATTTCTGCTTCCTTGTCTCTTGTGAATATTTTATGATTTGGAAACAGATTGGAAGAAACTTTTTATTATTGTAATAGGGTAAGAATTGTAATAGGTAATTGTAGTAGGTAGTTTATTGTCGAACATTTTATTGCATCAACCAATAATGAAATATAAAACCTGATTTCAGAAAAATTTATGGCTAAGAATTATTCATTACCAGGATATAAGTATAAGGTTCAAGACCATGCATTGAAAATACGGATTTCCATCCTTCTTCTGAGAAAGTTGTTGAAAATTCTGACGCTGCGATCGATTTAGGAAAAAGGAGTCACGAATACCATGATTTTTGAATTTATTGAGACTAGAATTATTAAGGTTGAATCAAGTTGGAATTAAATTGTCAAAACAATATTAGAAAGGTGTTAATTTGAAAGATGTCATAATTGTCGTAAACTTTTCATATTATAAACTAAATTATTAGTTAAAAAATTTAGTCATTTTTCAAAAAAATTCAATATTCTCCTACAAACTCTAAAAATAATATATGTTTTGAATTACGTATATTATCTTCAACAGTTGAGTGTTCTATCTGCGCTAGAATAAGGGCTTCCTCTCTGCATCTGACTAGGAAAGTGCGTTGCTCCTTTCGGGTAATAAGAGTGCTATTGGAATGTATCCGCAGTAAATGAGATCTATCTTATATCATATTACTTCTACTCTTGTTTTGGAGGATTAACAAAATAGAGCACTATCTGAATTAACAAAAAGTATTGTACCACTTTTCTATGAAAGGTGTGTGGATGATATTTTCAAGTGGTTCCTACAGATAAAATCCAAGGATCAGTGAATTCAATCGAGAGTATAAAAGAATCTTCACAATTCAGTTTTGAATCGGACAACAGGGTCCTAATATCTATGCCTATTTTGAAGCGATGGTCTTGCATTTTCCGAATAGTGGTAGACTTTCTCGAAAGCTAAGCCACTGTTATTGCTCTGTTTGCTTTCCATATTTTCATATTCCTAAAATTAACGTAAAAATTGTTCTTCTTTCAATCAATATATTTTTTTTTCTTTTATATGCTTGGTACAAACTTTATTGCATGCACGCCAGATTACGGTATTCCGGCTCATACCAATGAATCAAACAAAACAAATTATATGTGTATAAAAATCTTTAAGATATGGAAAATTCGACGATCAAGCATGAAAAGCCTTCGTCTTTCTACTATATCCTGAATAAAAAAGCAACCTGTCTAATCAGACAATGTGAGACACATAATTATATATGAATGGCTGAGAGCAAAAGAAAAACAAGGAAGAGACAGATAGATGTAAAACTTCATGCTGTCTGTTTCTACTTGTGTCGTTTTTGCTCTCAGCCTTTCATATATTCGAAGAATTCTCGGTTGTCGTTCAACATCCCCCATGATAATCAGTTTAAAGTCCTCTTTGCCATATCTATCCAGAAGAATACCTTCAAGAATATTTATTTTTACTCTAGCACTCACAACAGAAACTACATAACAACTTCATTTACATCTCGTCTAGAAGAAAAAGCTTTACTCCAGACTATTTCCTGAACCAAGAATATTTCTGAAAAAAAACAAACAATTTCTAGAAGAATAGTTATTCATTTCTTTGTTTCCAATTTTTTTTCAATTTTTTCCTGCATTCGACAAAATTTTAGGAACGCTTCTGAATAATCAAAAATTAAGCAGCCGTTCATTCCTCATGTTCCAGAATATACCCAATTTCCAAACAGTATTTTGACCCCATCTCGAACTTGCTCTGAATAAATTGGAACACATATGCCAAGTTTTATTCTCTCACAACAATTTATGTCTCATTCATTTATACTGAACGGACGAATGCGCAAGGTGTGCAAAAAGTGAAACCGAACCATTTACAGATAAGCTTCAGATTACTTTTCAGTAAAACACATGAATGCTGCTTCATTCGCAGACAGTGTTATGAAAAATCAAGAGTTATATTTTTTGGAAGAAGCGAAAATATTCGCTTCCAATATGTAACGATTGTGTAGAGTTAAAACTATAATAGCTGAACAACGCTACGAATACATACAAATGCACTGTTATAGTCTAGAAATTTGAGAAATTTCTGTAATAAATCATCTGTAGATATCTGCGATTGCTTCCCTTGATGCCGAAAATTTTTGATTAGGCATTAGGCCATTTCATTATTTTTTTTCGTTTTAGGAAGGGAAATCTTGCATGAGACATCCAACCTAGCAATCGTCTATAGTAGGTAGGTGATTCTGAGGTTAGGCAGTTTCAGATTCCTACTGACTCAAACCCCCCCTCTACTGCCAACCCATTTCTCCAGAAACCGCTTTCGCAGTACTTCAGGGAAATAGGGTTAGAACCAATACGCCTGCGTCCTTCTGGTTTATTGCTGCTTGTTCTAGTTCCTGTTTATAACCCCACCAAGATGAACCTCGATGCTTCACTTTTGGTGTCGCCTCTCGGTACACCCTACACTGTGTGGTTCCTGGAAGGTGTTTGGTCCGGGAACCTTCGCCGTTCACAGCGCAGAGGTAACAATGCGGAGTACTTTCACACTACACGGTCCTGTTTCCCTCTTTGCCGCACCTCTAGCAACACGCCTTGCTATCGGGTCCGATGCAACCCGCTGCCATATGGCCGTAACCATGACAGCGGTAGCACCGGGTCAATTCTACCTTCTTTCTAACATGACAGGACACCCCGCACCATACTTTGAGGTATCCTGTGCGTACTAGCTTTATATCCAAATGTTTCTTGACAGCCTCCTTGCCGTCTCCTCTTTTGGGTAGCATCTCGAGGTCAAGCAACTCGACCTCGACACGGGGAACCAGTTCACGAACTTTCCCCCCGGCGCCAACAGCCTCCCTGATTGCAGACAACAGTTCCGTCCTGCCCTTTGGCTCGCCCCCTACTTCATTCAGGATGTCTTCATCCCTAGTTTTCCAAACACCCTTGATTGACACCTCCATGGGAGTCTGGTTGCACCGTTCTCTTGATATTTCGGAGCACCTGAGCGTAGCTCGGATCCTCGGACGGGTTTATTAAGAACGCTTCAGAACAAGCCCGTCCCTGGCCCTCCTTCTTATTCTTCGTCTTCTCTATTCCTACAACAGGTGGTGCTACTACCATAGAACTCGAGGCCACAGGAACGGGTACTTGTCCCCGAGTCTTCGCTGGCCTCTTCACGCTGGAGTCTGAGGGACTCACGGTGGGTTCATTCTGCCTCTTCCTTTGGGTTGGGACGAGAGTTTTCTTGGTGTCTTTCTCTGTCTGAATCCTCTGCTTAATCACATCAGTCGCTTGGCTAACATAGGCTTCCAGTACTGCGGCTACTTTTTCCTCCCTTTCATCTTCAACGGTTTTCCTACAAATGAAGTATCTGTAAGACGATTTCATGTTCAATCTCCATTCTCGATCATACCTAATTTTTAAAGGATATCTACTGCTTACTTCAATCCTTTTCGGATCGGCATGCACAAATTTTTATGAGATTTGCAGAAACTGGTCATCTTATCTAGAATCTCCTCCATCTTGTTGAGATTCTCGAGCTCCTTTTCTCTATGCTTGTCCACGGTAAACGTATACCGCTTCGGTTCTGGCATCGAATCTCTTGCTCCGATCATCTTTCGTTCCCCCGACTTCAACCTTTCCTCAAAACATTGGCACACACAAGCACTTCTCCAGCGAATTCGCCTTCATGTTGTTCCTTTGCCCCTCCGCCCCCAAAAAATCCGTGGGGCAAGCACTGGCCACCGATGCTTGCACACGATCGTAACCAGTGGGGAGATTCGTACTCACTTGGGGTAGTTTGTTTCTAAGAAACTCGCTCATCGTTGGTTTGTTAATGGGACTTCTTTTCCTAACTGGTTTCTGTTCGCCCTGCTTGATTGATTTCCTTGGTGCCGCTCTTATCTGGGAGGGGTTTCCCTATCCGCAACCTGGGGAGGCACCTGATGGGAGACCAGCAACACCAATAATTATTTCTATTGTCATTACATAACCTCATACAAGAAGTCAGTTTCATTCCTATCATATAAAGTATTATATTTGTCAACATTTGATGCAAAAATAACAAATCGATTTCACTAGAATTGACATGAAACTTAATATTATTTTTTCAAATATCGCCGAATTTTTAACATTTTGAATCCGTAACAATGGCGTTCTTCACAATTTTCAGAATAATTCTCACATTTCTGTTCATAGAGAGAGTAAGAAATTTCCAAACTCTGTTATGTTCCTAAGTGAAATTTTACTCTTAAAAGGTGGAGCGAACATTCACCTCAAATTAAGAGTCAGAATGATCACCACAACCGTAAGTATTAACCACTTCACACCATTGAAGTGATCACTTCTAAGTATCCAGAATATAAGGTTGCATCTCCGGGAAACAAAATAAGAGGGTGCTTGCTCAGAAACACCAAATGAAAAGTCCCATCTTGGTTGGACGAGTTAAAAGAGTGCCAAGTCGATTTTGGTACTCTTTAGTGATAATGATAGAAATAAGAATAAATCATCATTGAAATGGAATTTCAATGTTAAATAATATATCAGAAATGTTATCATCGAAGAAAAATCAAGTAAATTATCATTCTATGATATTTTCTAAACTAATATACAAATCAGGAAGCCATGCCCCCGATTGACTGTAATAAAAAATGTCTTTGAGGAAATGAAGGGATGCCTGCTAATTGTAATAGTTAAATGAAAGTTAATCGAAACGATTACACTATTGTAATTGGAGGTTGCTACATCTCTTTCCCAAACATTTTCATGATATAACTAAGGTCATATAACAGCAATCTCAAAATTGTTATCCCAAATGTGTCCCATTTAATGTGGAAGTGAGTTGCACGGAAGAGGAGAGAACATATAGTGGTGCTGATAAAGGAAGTACCAACGCCAACAGACGTTGTTGCGAGGCGAAGGGAATCCACAGGCCGGGACTCCTAAACGGCCCCGGTATGATGTTCAAACGTTTTACAGCGAAACTAAGAGGGGTAGGCTCTTTGACACAAGTCACTCCTATAGCCTTGTAATGACGAGTTTTCTCTCGGGGCCAAGATCGCTTGAATCAAACCTGGCAATATTATCGCCATTGATTCTAAGGCCAAATTTGCCGAACTCATGGCTTAGATATCAGGGAATATGAAGGAATTATTATCGATCCACAAATGAATGACGGTCCAGAACCCCCCATTGGAAACTGGGGAGTGGGCTGTCATTGGCGTGAAGTATGACGAAAAGCCAACGCAGGTGGTCTTGAGCGCAGACTACTCAGTAGCAGAAAGCTTCAAAAAGATTGAAAGCAAACATATCTGTTGTAAAAAAAGGTACAAATCGAAATCCTTTCTAAACGAATAGAAAAACGGGGAAGGCATACGTGGAGCTGCCCTTAAGAAAACCGAAGGAAAGCACTGGCTCTTGAATGAACAGCGTGAACTTTTCGGATCTGCGGCTTTTCCAAATAAACCTTTTCCACTGTAAAGCTGCGTTAACTAGGCGTATTACAGTGGAAAATACAGCTTTTCCCATAATCAAAGTACCCTGGTGCACAGTGGACTAAAACGGCAAAAAAAGTGCCAAAACTTTTGCATATGATGGATTTGAGTTAAAACCAACTCGTAATTGCCCTTCTAGCAAGAAAACAGTAATACATTTCCTTTGCTTGAGCATGTAACACACATTTTTTATGTGTTTTTCAACAAGAATCCGAACCCGTTGCCTGCGGAACGATATTTATAAATTTTTCTGGTAGAAATCGCGGTTTTACTATGAAAATCCATGAAAATCGCCCTTCTAGTAAGGAAACAGTAATACATTTCCTTTGCTTGAGCATGTAACACACATTTTTTATGTGTTTTCTAACAAAGAATCCGAATCCCTTGCCTTCGGAACGATATTTATAAACTTTTCTTGTGGAAATCGCGACTTTCTTAAAAAAATCCACGAAAATCGCCCTTCTAGCAGACAAACAGTTATACATCAACTGTGCTTCAGCAGAAAATGTACGCAGACTTGTACAACTTTTACTTTATGCCTCCCTTTTTACACGTCATATTATTACATGGATAGAATTATTTTACTGATTGGACGGTTTTCGGAAGACGAACAAGAGAGCAACAACAAGAATCTTAAAAAATTTAGAGAAAATCATGCAAGAAAATGCTCTAGGTAAATACGTTTATTGCCAAATAGTATAGAGCCGTTAAGATAATATTTAAAATTGAAATCATCCTTTGAAAAAATGCTTACAATAAGATAACAAATATTATTTAAAAGTCTGTATTTTAATGACAATAACAATAACGATCTCAACAATATATATCATCATAAAAAAAATCTATTCTTGTTTAAGCACATTAGCTTTTGATTGAAATTTAATTGAGTTTTCGTTCGTACTTTTTGGCAGAGAAGAGACTAATAGGGATATGTACTAAAGACTTCTCCTTCATTCCGTTCCTGTTTATCACATCTTTGAGACGTTTACCACAAATAGAGCGATCTGATTTGACTGATGAAACGAAAAAACTTGTGCTCATGAACGATGACCAAGAAGAAGTTGAACAGGAAAATATTATTTCTTCATGAAATTACTATAGAACAGTTAAATGAAGTATTCATAATTTCATCTTAAAATTTCTGCTCATGATGTCGATAACCTCGTCTAAGTAAATATATGTTAGAGTTTAATAATTTACGTACGTAAGTACAAAGCTTTTATCTACAACGGGTTCGGATTCCTCGTTGAAAAATATATAACAAATGTGTGTTGCATGCGCGAGCAAAGGGAATGCATTACTGTTTGCTTGCTAGAAGTGCGATTTTCGAGAATTTCCATCGAAAATCACGATTTCCACCGTGAAAATGGATAAATATCGTTCCGTAGACAACAGATTCGGATTCTTCGTTGAAGAGTACGTAATAAATGTAAGTCACATGCCTAAGCAAAGGCAATGAATTACTGTTCACTTGCCATAAGTGCAATTTTCGTGGATTTTCATCGAAAATCGCGATTTCCACTGAAAAAATTGATAAATATCGTTCCGTAGACAACAGATTCGGATTTCTTGTTGAAAAGTACGTAACAAATGTGTATCACATGCTTAAGCAAGGGAAATTAATTACTGTTTTCTTGCCATAAGTGCGATTTTCGTGGATATTCATCGAAAATCGCGATTTCCACCGGAAAAATTGATAAATATCGTTCCGTAGACAACAGATTCGGATTCCTCGTTGAAAAGTACGTAACAAATGTAAGTCACATGCCTAAGCAAAGGAAATTCGTTACTGCTTGCTTGCCATAAGTGCAATTTTCGTGGATTTCCATCGAAAATCGCGATTTCGACTATAAAAATGGATGAATATCGTTCCGTAGACAACAGATTCGGATTCCTTGTTGGAAAGTACGTAACAAATGTGTGTCACATGCTTGTTATGGTTGACCTTTCGGACTTCCCCCCACCAACAATTTGGGCTATATATGTAGCGCTTTGGCTCAGCGCAGATTAGTCCCTTCTAATCTTGCATTCTTAAATTGTATACTAAAATTATCGAATAAAACAAGTCGAGTACCTTCTGGTAACTCGACTACTTTTTAAAAACACAAATTATATTTATTCGGCATAACATGCTTAAGCAAGGGAAATTAATTACTGTTTGCTTGCCATAAGTGCGGTTTTCGTGGATTTTCATCGAAAATCGCGATTGTCACCGGAAAAATTGATATATATCGTTCCGTAGACAACAGATCCGGATTTCTCGTTGATAAATACATAACAAATGTGTGTTACATGCTCAAGCAAAGGAAATGTATTACTTTTTTCTTGCTAGAAGTCTGATTTTCGTGGATTTCCATCGAAAATCACGCTTTCCACCGGAAAAATGTAAAAATATCGTTCCGTAAACAACAGATTCGGATTTGCTGTTGAAAAATACATGAAAACATGTATCAAACATTGAAATATATTTAACAATAAAATTTGGTTGGTGAAAAACGTATTTTTTCGGTTAAACCTAGTTGAAACCGCGTGTTTTTACTTAAGAAAGAGTAGAGATGGCATAGCGAGGGAAGCTGATTTGAATTCCTCGTTAAAAAAATACATCGAAAACATGTATTGCGAGTGGCAACATGAACCCCGTGGCAACTGTTTGCGTCCATAGGAATATCCGTGCTGATTTGTTCTGCATACCTCTCCTTCGATTCTACAGATCTACCACCATCAGAGAAATGGAGACGATTGCCTTATTATTGCAGACTTAAAAGGATGGCTGCTGATCATGGGATGTGATGCAAATGCACAATTAACGATATATAACAGTAAGGACATCAACTATATGTATACCTTCCAGGCCTAACCATGCATAAATCTTATGCGGCTGATTGTCCTTTTAGAACTTGGCAAAAAGAAAAGGATACTCCTTGGTGGAATTAGAGACTTCAGGCATAAAAGGAGTCAGTTATAAGGCTTTTAAATGGAGCAACGAAAACTGTAAAATACGACTTCCATGTGGGCAGAGAATCTATATACACAAATGAAATACAGGAGGCTGAAATACAGAATTCCTGAAGGGGCAACTGTCACGGGATCCAGAGTATACCTGATACTGGGACGCTGAGCCAAGGTCTTGTGATGGTAAAAATCATAGGGTCCATGGAAGTAACTAAGGAGTGACTAGTCGGATTGTAACACAATCAAAAATAAGGTAGCTCACAGGGAGTTTCGATCCGTGTAGGGCTGCTGGGAGGATGGGATATTCCAAACGTTGCTTCTGGTGGGGCTAGATGAAATATTAGGACCGTTGCGTACCATTTTAAGAGCTCAAATCTCATACCATCGGGAAAATTGTAAGTCATTCAGACCGATAAGCTTAACTTTCTTCATGTTGAAAACACTAGAGAAATTAGTCGATTTTTATATTAAGCAATAAATCCTGCATGCTAAACCCATACAACAAAATCAATTTGCCTTGCAGAAGGGTGTATCCACCGTTGACGTGCTACATTCATTCAACCTCTTGCATGCAGAAGGCAGAACAAACCGGGGATGAAGCGGTTTGAGATTTCCTAGACATAGAGGCTTCCATCAGTAACAGCTGGATACGATCGATACTGTGTTGCAGGGTTACGCAATCGTCACTCCATGGGTGCAACATGAGAGCAAAGATGAGGAGAGTATGACCTCAAGAGGAAGTTTTATCTTTCACTCTGTGGGCACTTGTTATCGATAATTTGATTTATAGATTGAATGAGGCAGGTTTCGACATACGAAGTTCTGTGGATGGCCTTATTATAGAAGATAGATAAACATTTATTCTCCAAAATACCTAATTTTAACATCTGTCCACAATTTGTACAATATTATACATCGATATTTCATAACTATGACCGCTTGCTTGCTCTTATTGCCTCGCCTTCCCCGCTTTGCCCGCACGCATTCCACTATATTTTGCCAGCCTCGCATTGCCTCTGTGGCTCCTGCCTATTTTTCATATAATATGACACATTTGCTATTCCTTATCTATTATTTAAATTATTTACAGTTACCATAATTCTATTTTGTCTCCTACCTTTGCATTTATCTTACTCCATTCCCATTCTTCCTTTTCTTTCTCTTCCTCCGCCCTTTTCTCCTATTTTCCATGCAGTATTATTCCCATGGTAACTCTACTCCTTTTTACCTCCTCGAATTCTTTTGACCTGTGTACCGCCTTTGAATACTTCTCCCACACAATTCCCACCTTCACTTCTCCTGCAGGAGCCATAACATATTAAAGCCCTGCATGCTTCCACGTCTCACCCTTGCTTCTTTTCTCTCATTTTCCATGAAAATATCTCGCTTCCTCCATTGGCCTAATCCACCCATATTAAATTTCTCATTAAACCTTTACCGTCTTGTCCTCTCCTCGCCTTCTGTCTTCTCTCTCTTCATGCCGTTCCTCTTAAAAATCTCATGCACCTTTTTTCCTTCCTCGTGACGCATCCTCAATATATCCTTATTCAGAACATTTGTCCAAAATACCTTTCTCCCTCATCCTCTTCCATGTTTCCATCTCCTCTCCTGTTCCCATTCTTACACAAATAGTCCTCAACCAGCCTTCTTCTCCTTTCTTTGAAGAAATTCCACTCATTCTCACACGCCAGGCTATCTGTCCAAATTCCCAAACTCGTTCTCCTCGTTTCCTTCTTCACAATATAACTTAGTGTACTTCTGTCCAGCCTCAGTGTCTGACTATTCACTTCTCCATTCCTCTGGAAGAAATTGTGCCCTCTCCTCTCACTCTATTTCTCGTCTCTCCATAGACCTCTGGCAAAATGCCTCTTAATTCGACATCATTCCGTAGCCTCTTTACCCAAAACCATTGCAAAGAATTTGTACGCCGTGTTCATCGAAGTGATTCTTCAAAAGTTTTCCCGTTTATCACTATCTTCCTTCTTATACAATGATATTATCAGTCCCTCTCTCTACTCCGCTGGAAATCCTTCACTCCTCTATACCTTCTTACATACTTCCTTCAGCATATCTCTAACCGCTGGTATGCCAAAAATCCATGCTTCGTTCTGCACCACTTTCAAGCCTGCTGCCTTCAACCTTGTGAATTTCCTCTTATATAACTCTATCTCCTCATCAATGACATCCTTTCCTCCTTTCTCTTCTTTTCTTACACTTCCCTGTTTCTATCTCCCGTTCGACTGAGCCCTGAAATGATTCTCCTTGCTTCTCACATCCCATCCTCCCTGTTAACAATATTAGAGGCTGATGGTCTGACTCTATCCTCTTCCCTACAGGGAATATCTCCGTCCTCTTTCGACCATACATAAATATGACCACATAGTCAATTAGGATGCCCTCATCTTACTTACAGACGTGTGATCTCCCTATTCATCCCCTGTTATCGTACTATTGGTGACTGCTCACCCTCTATCCACCATCTAGTCTCTCAAAATCTCCCTCTCCTCATTCATAACTGTGCCCTCCGATTTCATTTGAAAACCTTCACCAATCAGCAGAGCAACAAGAACAACTCTAACAGCTGCACTAGAATCCATCTTGAGTAGACCACCGCGAGACCTTCTACTTAGGCAGAGGGCTGCAGCTAAGGCGTACAGACTTCCAAATTTAGTGTGATTCGGTGTTTCAAACTATGATCCCATATGGAATGAATGCACTTTTTTGGCTAACAAGTGTTCCAAAATGGACCAATGAACGAGAAGTGTAGCTTTTGGTAACGCCAGTCAGCTTGACAAGAAAATGATGGAATCCAAGGTTATTCGAGAAATGTGGTGTTAGCAGCAGAACTAGAGAATATTCAGAAAAATGTAAACCCGAGAGTATTAAGGCCTCTTTCAAACTAAAGCAGGAAGTCAGTTCCCTATTGGAAGAAATCTCTCAATTACCTAACATTATTCTCAAATACTAGTAGAACGCCTAAACATAGAGTCCCTTTTTAAAACCAATAAAGATTATTATCAGAAACTGAATTGGTTTCATTCAGTGTCACTCAGTATATCGTAAGATTTCCGAGCTTCTTCCTCGAATAATTTGGTTTCCCAGTTTGCGTCAATTTTGGATTGTGTTCTCGTTTGAATTTTTCGAAATACTCCTCCTAATCGTTTTCTTAGAAGTTGATGTTAATAATTTTTTTAACACTTCTCATGTATGAGCATGTGAAACCAGTTTCTTGAACAAATGAGAATTCGACTTTCTTATTAATGAGCTCAATTTCCATTTGGAAGCTTATAGAACACTTCTATACATGGAGAGAAAAATATGGAGCTGTGCACCGCGAGCCGCATCGCTGAGATCCGCGACGAGTAAAATTTCGGTTATTGCGGAGCTGGAAACTGCGACTAGTGGAGCTACAGTCCGCGAGTCGCAGATGTCAGCACCGCGAACCACGGTATAGGGGTATGTTGGCCATTTATTTAATTGATGGTGCAACCCTATAGATTTTTATCTGACTCCAAAGATAATTATA
>WSXT02193966.1:0-19423 GCA_011762715.2 Neuroterus valhalla
GAAAAAACAGATTTTATATTTGGGGGTTGGTTCTGACCATGAAGGGGTGTTTTTGGAAAATTGAAATTCAGTAAATTAAAGAGCTGCAAGATAGCCGTGAAATACAGCCAATAATACTTTTTGAAAAAAATAGATTTTATATTCGAGGGTTTGTTCTGACCATGAAGGGTTGTTCTTGGAAAATCGAAATTGGGTACATTAGAGAGCCGTAAAATAGACGTAAAATACAGCCAAGAATATCTTTTGAAAAAACAGATTTTATATTTGGGGGTTGGTTCTGACCATGAAGGGATGATTTTGGAAAATGGAAATATATTACATTAAAGAGCCGTAAAATAGCCGTAAATTATGGTGTATTGATAAATGTAAATTTCCATTGTGGATGTGCTAGCTTGACGGACCTCCATCATTGAATTTAAATTAATCCAAATGTCGATCAAATTGATTTCAGAAGGAATTAAAATAAACTAAAAATTCCCATTTGAACTGTCAAAATCTACAATACCTAACCAGATTGCTTTGGGTGGTCGAAACGTAAACAACGGAATTTTGTATTGTAATGTTGTGGCGAACGACGGGAAGAAATGACGAGAGTAAACACAAAAAAAAAACCGTAAATTATTTCGCAAAATAATTTACTTTGTTTCACTCGTGAACATAATATTCACTTCAATTTGATAATTAATCTAGAATCACTTCGCAGAACTAATCTGAAATTCAAAACAAGAACATAACCTGAAAATTCAACTCGCGATCCTAACCTAAAAATTCAATCGAAAATGTACCTAACCTTCGAATCAAGCACAGACCTGAAAATTCTATCAAAAACATGCCTAAATTTCAAATCACGAAAAGACCTGAAACTCCTATCAAAAACATGCTTAGATTTCAAATCACGAACAGACCTGAAACTCCTATCAAAAACATGTGTAAATTTCAAATCACGAAAAGACCTGAAAATCCTAACAAAAACTTGCTGAAATTTCGAATCGAGAAAAGACCTGAAAATTCAATCACTAGCATGTGTCACTTTCCACGTGACCGTTAAGTTCGTCGGCAACTGGCCGGAAATATTTCACATGAATCGTACGAAAAGAGCAAATCAGTAAAAATTCACAAATATAATCAAAGAATGTCAGCACATATCCAGAATCCTTGTGTGGGAGCGAGGCAGAGGCGAGATGAAGTGCTCAAGAGTGAGTGAGAGGTCCGAATCCTTTTTTGGAGAGTCGAGCAGCCCGCTTGAAACAGCGTGGCCCGTGTTGACTGCTTCGAACAAGCCAACGCAACGGCGTCGAGATACGCGCGCTCCTTCACACGCGCGGATGCGACGCCAGCGGATTCCCCGAATTGAAAATTGCTTGACTTGAAGCGTGAATTTACTCACACCCCACAGGAGGCACCATGTTTTGTTGTGATTGCCTTGCCGCCGGTGGCTCGACAATCTAATTTTGATTCGATAAAAAAGATACTCTTTCACTAAACTAGTAATTCGGGAGTTTCCAATAACACTCGATTTTTTGGGAAAAAAGCAGGTGGCACGAAAAAATCCAGAATATATTGCGAGATCATATTAACATTGGAGATTTATACAGAACTGAAATAAAATCACTCACTGATAAACCGAAGAGCACCACATGCTCGCGGCGAACCGGCGCTGGCGTCACACTCGCGGCGATCAGGAATTCGTTTTGTACGTGATTTGTTTTAGTTAAAACGTCCCGATTCCGTAAGATAGGAATCGGTGGTATAAGCGATCATCCCGATTCACGTTGTAAATCGGTGGGAGTTTTGTTTCGAAAGATAGTGCCAAGGAGGCGATTGATCTCGGGTGGAGCTCCACGCGCGCGACCGTGTCCAGAAAGACAATGCTAGATATCCACAAAAACGCGCGAGCGGACGCCTGTCCACACACACACACACACACACACACACACACACATTCTTCTATCTTCTCTCTCCCCCCGTTCTTCTATCTATTGGAAGATTCAAATTTTCATACTTCTCGCGCAGAGAAGAATAAAACTGGGCCCTGATTTGCCAGACAACACGTGTGACGACGGAACACTGAGGAAGAATGCTGTTTCATCACAGTTGAAGATCCGGCAAGTTTCGAGAAGAATTGGAAGTAATAAGTTTGAAGTAAAGTAATCAAGGATCTTTCTGAACCAACCATGAAGTTGATCTTCAGTTATAACACCTCGAGATTTAGTTTAATTTTGAGGAATTCTTTTTGAAACCTCTGGATGTCTCTTTAGAAATGATTCAAACCAGGTTCTCCCAGGTCTCACATTTGGGGAAAGAGAAGATTTATTTATTTCAATCAAGAGCAACTGAACGCTATCTGGAAGTTGATCTTTCGTTACTGGAAATCCGATAGCCGCCACGTCAAACATTCATTCCACAAGTTGAGATTCTTCTTCTGGTGATAAGATTGTCTCCGGTCCCATTTTGCTTTCAATAGGAACTTTTCCATGAAATTTATCCGACAAAATTGTTCTGGGAACCTCGTACAATTTGCTAGCAGCTGCAATGGACGTTTCATTCCTGACGGCATCTAAAGCAGGCAGCATTTGCTGTTCTGAATATTGCAGCTTATGGGCCATTTCCAGGGGCGGCGCCACCAGCATGGATGCCACGAAGAACTCCAGACATGTAAATTTTCAAACATGGAAATTCCATACATGGAAAATTGGACGGAAAGATAAAAAGATTATTTTCTCTTGCTTTTGTTTTGTGTACTCATGATGCCGCTCACTACGTCCCTGAGATTTGAGGAAGAATTTCAAATTTGCATGGGCCGTCACCATGGTATTGTAAATTTTGATGTTCATAGTTCTGAATTCATTGCTCTTGAGTTGTCACGCAACAAGGGGTCTGCGCCAAAGCGCCTATAGTCTGGGCACAGAATTTTCCCCTATGGTTATTAGCCCAGTAACGTTAGGTTTAAACCTCACAAAACTCTGCCTATGAACCGATTTTCCTGAAAACTTTTGCATTGTGTTTCTACTAGTGAGTAATAAAAAGTTAAAAAATCGAATATTGCCGCTTTTTTGAAAATAGTTTGTTTTTTCAAAAATAAAAAAACTGTGTATTTATTCAATTAACTGGAATAAATTAAGTGTGACAGTTACAAAAATGATATGCATTTGTATATTAGGGTTACTGCTTCCAAATTTAAGGTTAAACAAATTCAAAATGTCGGCTAAAAATTTTTTGACATTTAGAAAAAAAAATAAGATGAAGCTTTGATGTTTGGTATAAATATTGCTGACTGCATTAGGAAAATATAAAAAACCATTTTTCCGCAAATTATCGTAAAAACACCCTCAAATAAAAAAACAACCCCCGAATTATGGTTTTTTGTCATTATAGCGAAACAACAATACTGCACAATATGAGTAGAACACATTTTTTTCAAATACCCATCCTCTTTTGAGGTATTAGCTACGACATTTCAAGAACGAAAACCGTTTCCCAAAAGCTGGAGAGTTTCCACACTTACAGGCTTTGCGGTGCAGCTGGTGCAAGCGTCTCGTGGGCATTTCATTTCTATATAACTTTTTCGTAACAGCATTAATTATTTTTTGCTTAAAAATATTTGCAGCTATTTTTTTCTGATCCATTTACCAATAAAAAAGTCAAATTGACCGCCTCAAAAGCTCAAAATATCTTCATATCTGAAATAATTCATAATTTTCCGTTTAAATAACTAAATAACAATTAGCGGTGATTTTTTGTTTTTCAACTTTTTATTTCGTGCTTCAAGGAGCACTTTGCAAAAGATTTCATAAAAATCCGTTCATAGGCAGAGTTTTGTGAGCTTTTGCCTTTGGAACGTCTAACGTTACTCGGCTATATAGTTATTCGCACTCATTTGGGTTATTTTGACAATATACCTGTCTCAGGGACATAGACACTATCAGGCCAGTGTCCTCAGTTTCAGATTGTAATTTGCACTAAGAACATCTGTTTTTAAATCATAAAAGGTTAACGAAAACGAAATGATTGTCAGACACCAATGTTACCAAAAGAGAAGTTAGAGGAGGAAAAAGTGATAAAAAGAACAAGGCTTCTAGAACATTTTTTACTATGTGAGAAAGATGATAGCTTCAGATCTTTTAATATTAGTGAAAAAAAATTGTGATTCCGAAAATAAGAGTGAGATCATACACACTCAAAAGAAGAAAGAAATAGACTGTGATGCAGAAAACCGTAAGTTTGAATTTTTCAATATATTGTTTTTTACAATAAGAGCTTATTAAAAAAACTAACAAAAATAGTATTGATTTATTTGATATTCCATGCCAGATTGAGGAACGATAAACCCTCATATCTTCGATTTGATTAAACTTGCACATTTTATGAATAGAAAAAAACATCCCAGATATTTTTCTCACAGATGATGTTCAAATTTTCAATTTTGATTTTTTTCACATAATTTCAAATATCACTTTTGACAACGTCTTCATTATTTTTCGAATTTTCTACCGTTATGGAATTTTCTGCAAGACTCCAGCTTGTTCAGGACTTACTTAACGGAAAATTTCGTATTACTAGTCAGAACCTTTTTTTACAAAAGTTTTCGAAATCCAATTTTTCAAAATAACCAAGTTTTTTTCTTCGGAAATTCTTCTTTATTCTACTTAAAATCGTTCTATATAAAAGTAAGGAATGTTAGAAGCAATCGGGATTTCTGACGAAACTCTTTTCGAGTGTATATTTAAACCTTTGAAATTTACAGGTGATTCCTCCAATTCTTATTTTTTATCGATGAAAAAAGGAAGAAGCATTTCTGCTAATTGATTTAATTCCTGTGATATTCGTGAGAATGAAAATTTTGGTTTAGAAAATAGGAATGAAAACGTAAACACCCAAAAGAAGAAGGAAACTGTCTGTGAAGAAGAAAACTGTAAGTTTAAAATTGTATAATACATTGTTTTTTACAATCATAGGTTATTTAGAAATAGACAAGAATAGTTATTGATTCATTTACGTATTCCATGCTAGATTGAGAAACGTGAAACCCTCATCTCTTCAATTTTTTTTCAATATGCACAGCTTAGGAAAAGGGAACAGCGTCTAAGATATTTTGCTGAAACAATTCTTTCGCATGAGTCACTGCATTTTCAATGTTTCAAAAAATTGAAGACATATTTATAAAAAATCATAACAAAATCCTATTTTCTCTTGCTGTTCTCGCATTTAATGTATTTTGCTGATATTTTTCACTTCAAATCAGTAAATGTCAGAATTCAAAATCTAAAAAATCTCAAGATTTGTAAAGAAGGGAAGGATTTGAAAAAAAAAAATTTCCTCTCAAAAAACAAAAAATTACCAAGTAGAAAATTTATGAAAGTTTGACTCATTTTATCCTTCAAATGTTTAAATCGAAGACATTTCCACAAGGCACACAAACTTTAAGGAATTGGTTTCAAGAACAAAATACCTGGGAACATTTTCAATTATACAATTTTACTGACTATTCCTAGTAGTTGACGTACGAATGAACGCTCATTCTCTGCTTTAAGGTGTCTAAAAACATATTTAAGATCCACAATGGGGCAAAAGCGTCTAAATAATATGGCGATATTGCAGATCCACCAAGATTATTTAGATAATTTAGATTTGAATAAAATTATAAACGCATTTATCTGCAGGGATGCTGTACAAAGACGAACCTTCGCTTTAAGATAAACAAAAACAAAAACCACAAAAAAAATGTATTGGCCTCTCCCCTTCCTTACTTCCTTCCCACTTCCTCATCCTTCACAAACTCCAGACAGAATAAATGGTAAACATTTATGGACGATGTATAATAAGAAAAATTTGATTACGTAGGTACCAAATAAGTTTCAGTGTTCATCATTCTTCTAGTCTACAATTAGAATTCTTTTAGTCTACAATCAGAATCCACTTGTCATCTTGTCAAGATCCTAACCTTAAACATAACGATTTCACTACATTTTGGTGAGTGCTTAAACCCGACATACGCAAATTCATTTCATGCAATAACATTTAAGTACTACCACAAAAAGATATACTAATTTGATAAAAGGATATTTAAATGACCTAAAATCCCATTTTCGATCACACGGGGCAAGAGTGAGTCTTGTTTCAGGAAAAATACTTCGCCATCTGACGATAACTAATGCAGTGACGATTACCAGTGCATATACCTTATAGTAACTCCAGGGGCGGATTAGGATCCTTCGGAGCCCGGTGCTAAAATCACGACGGGGCCCCTTTCAGACGACGGATTTTATGAAAAAGAGCATATTTGTTCTCATTATAGTGGGGATTTTTATGTAAATAAATTCAATTGAATAATAACAAATAAAAATTCACTTGCATGTAAATGATACAAAGAATAGAATAACAATCAAAAAAATTGTTTTCTACTCTTTGCTTCAGCAAAGTTTTTTATCAAGTCATCGAAGTTATTCGATCTAAGTAATTCCTTTTCGATTGTTAGAAGAGACAATGCAGATAGTCTTTCGTCGCCCATAGAAGATCTGTGCAAGTCTTTTATTCTTTTTAACACTCAAAATGATTGCTCGCTTTCACAATTCGCTATAGGAATAGTAACAAGAAGTCTGTAAGCAATATGCACATTTGGAAAAACAGACACCATCTCGTTATCGACAATCCAATTCAATACCAGTATAGGACAAATTGTGTTGTTGTTCGCTTCGGCTTTTTGGTCTGATCGATTAGAGAAGTAACCTGGACATTCTTTATTTTGTGTTCTCACCCGTGGTTTAAACTGTTTCATTTCAATCAACAAATCTCCACTCAAATTACTTGAATAAACTTCAACTAGTTTTTTAGCCTTTGGTCCCAATTCTTTCCCATCAATAGTCAATGGTTTAGTTGAGAATCCAGATAAATCAGTAATATAACTATAGGCGTCGCTAAGCTTTTTCAATTCTATTGCTAGTTCATCTATCATTACATAAAACGTTTGAATTTCAACTTTTCATAACTGTGCAAAGCTTCCGTTTGCGTTTCCCTATTGCTCAGTTTCTGCGTTATGCGTCTTTTATTTGAATCTGAATGATCCTGATTGATAGATTTGCCAAGAGCTTTTGCTGCAGTCTCGAGTGTATCAAATTCATTGCGCAAATCTGAAACAAAACAACCTCAATATTTTGTTCCAGAAAATTGCCATGATCATTTTCAAGTTTTGTCATGCTTTCCAACAAACCTGTCGCTTCTTGTCGTACCTCTACCTTTTATTCTAGTTCTTGAGATATTTTTGTCAGAGCTACATGAATCTTTTCAAAATTTTTCACGTAATCTCTAGCAGCATCTGTTCTACAGGACCATCTAGTGTCTGATAAATCAGAAATTTTGGAGCCCAATATTTCCCATCTGCTTGTCGAGTCAGTAAAAAAGTTATATAAAACTTGTAAATTGCAAAACAATAAAACAGCAAACTGACAATCATGAACGCTGCAATCCCCTACTAAATTTAATGAATGACCACAGCATGGAACGTAAACAACAAAATGATTGAGTTCTTTAAACACGCTTGCAGCCCTTTATGCTGACTAGACATGGTTTTTGCTTTGTCATACGTTTGAGCGCGACAACCTGTTTATAAATACTATGTTCATCTAATAATTTCAAAGTGTCATCTTTCAAATTTACTTCTTCATGGCTTTGTATTTGCAGAAAGCAGAAAAAAACGCTCATACACGTGACTGTCTAGATAGTACCAAAAAACAACGGATAGTTGATCAACATGAGAAATGTCATGTGTAAAATCAACAATGAGACCCCAATGTTTTGCCTGTTTTATCCCTCCTTTATGTGTTGGAGAACGTTTTTACCCATTAAATTTTGTTGGATTTAATGAGAGGATATAATCGCGTATGATTGAAAGGTGAAAAAGAACGAATGCTAGATGTAGAGATAAATAAGAAAACTATATATTCAAATGAGCTCTACAATGAAAACTGTATATTGAATCTGTAGGCTTTAGTATTCCCTAGCGTCTTTACCTGTACGTGCTACCCGACTGCTAGCCACGACAGAACTGAACATTGTATCAAAGGCCCTTTGCTTATGGGTCACAGAAGCTCGCTTCTGTCAGCACACTTTTGAGTATCGCAATAATCGTTGCAATTCCAACACTTCCCCTCAACGATATAATCACGATATACGAGTAACTTTTTATTCGTTGACACTTCACCTTAAATCAAGAATTTGATTGACAAGAAAAACAGTAAGGAAACTTTTATCTTTTTACAGAATTGAACTGATCTTGAAACAGTTTGAATGAAATAGAAAATACTTTATCTTCATTCAAAAATCACTTGACCCCTTCAGATCCTTTAGGGGTCAAAATCCTCTGCGGTCATCAAAGTTGAATTTGAGGATCCCTTTTCTGCCTGAATATCCCTCGATGTTTGGGTGATTGGGTTCTGATTGTTTGGTGTTCGCCCTGAGTTGAAAGACAACTCTGTCAATCCGCCTCCTTTTCCAAGTACTTCGTAGAAATTTCTTGATGATTTCGATGAATCCGTGTACCTCTCTTGTGGTGTTCCTTTGTTGGATCTTTCAGGTTTTCTTGGTGATCTGGACTCTGCATGCTGGATGTGCCTTCCTCATGAAACCTTTTTTCTCAGTTCCACATCATCTAAATCCAAAACGAGATCTTGATGTTGGACTTGAGTCATGGTTAAATTTTCATGATAAGTGTGAGATTCTTCGTGCGTGATGTCCTTTACCACGCTGCCACTCCCTTCCGCTTCTACTTCGATGTCTTCGGCTCCACTTTTCCGTCCCTAAGACTAAGGACGTCACAGTAATTGCCCTCGAACTGTACACTAAAACCATTCCAGGCTAACTTCCTTCATGGTTCCTGATCCGACCCCTTGTATTTCAGCGAATTCCTTATCATCCGCAAAGCGTACCGTACCTTTTCTTCCTGAGTCCATAGAAATCCTTATCGTTAGTCATATGGCTTGTTGCACCGGAATCTATAATCCACACCTTCTTTCCTTCTTTAGCCTTTACTTCCCTTGCTTTCGAACATATCTCTTCCGTTGGTGACTCCTTACATTGCCTTGTTGTAAAAGCTAGTTCTTCGTGAGTATCCTTGAGACAATGATTGGCGGTACTAGCTTTCTCCTGCTTTTTCTTCCAGGCTTGGTACTTTTCGCAGTCTCTTTTATAATGTCCTGCCTTTTTGCAGAAAAAGCATCCTTTTTGCGTGTTTACGCGTGCTTGAGCCTTCATCGCCGATTCACCTTGATGTCCGGTCATGTCGTTGATTGTCGTTTTATTTCTGCGTCTCCGGAATTCGTCGATCAACTTGCTTTCAACGAAAGATGTTGTAAGCCCTTTAGGTCGTCTTTCCAAAGTGATGACCAACGTGTCGTAGGATTCTGGAAAACTCTCCAACAACATAGCCGCTGCAAATTTGTCCCTTATCTCTTCTCTAATAGCCGCCATTCTGTTAAGGGTTTCCTGCATCTTGTTGACATGTTTCTCCACGTCACCGTCCTCCGCTAGACGCATTCGGCAAAAAACCCTGTACAACTACACCATACTTGCCTCTGATGATTTTTGGTGGTACTCTTCAATGATTTCCAGGCTTTGCGTGCACTTGTGGCGTTCGAAATGTGGACTAATGGGTTGTCTTCCACGAGCAAACCAATGGTAGAAAACGCTTGATCATCTTTTTCTTGCCAAGCTTAATCTGGAACTGCAGGTGCTTCTTTATCCACCACTGACCACACTTTGATGTTCCTAAGCATAGGGTCAGTGTACCGGTCTCCAGACACGTACCAGTGGTCGGACAATTCTATGTATTTCGTCGTAGAAATATTCCAGGAATCCATAATCATTAAAAGTAAATAAATGTTTGAGATTCGCATAGTTTCTTGTATCCCGAAAAGCAAAAAAATCAGGTGTACTATCTTTCATTCCACTGTATTAAACATATTTCACTTTGAGAACCTAGTTTTAACGAGGGTACTGTCTTGATCATTTGAAAAAGTCTTGCACGCAAAACAAAAAATTTAACCAAGAGAAGGAGAGAACATGAGCCAAATTATATCGTATTTCTTTCTATCTTGAATCGTGTTGAAAGTATTTTGAAGAAAACTTCCTATTTTGATCTTTATATACCCTCTTCAAAATTTCAAAACTTGCATTTTTATTTTGAAAATGTTCCGAACCTTTATTTAAATACTTCTCGCGCTCAACTTTCTTTCCATTCAAATTTTCTAGCCAGAGAGCTCGATGTTGGTGTGGAGTAACTAGAAAAATTGTTGGTAGTAGTAAATTATTCGTCGTAGTATACGTCAATTATTTCTACAAAGTAGTCGTAAAATACGTGCATCAATATCAATAGCCTGTATCATCAGGAATGAATGGATAACTTGAGTATGGTCGGAATCATCAACAGACTTTGTTCCATCCTTATGGCGCGGATCTATGTTTTCTTGCAAATGCAGGAAGAAAAAGAGCTAATAAGTATTTTGTAAAAAAATATTTATCTTCCTCATTCAATATCTACACTCTAAAGAAAATAAAAGAAAAAAGGTGCCAAGATTCTGTATCATTTTCAGTAATCTGATTAAGATCTAAAGTTTAAGTACAATATTTGTGAAGCGTAAATAATAAATACCTGTAGTAGCACTGTTGGATAGTGGTCGCGATGCTGTACAGTTCGGAACATCAGCTAAAGAATCAGCTGAAGAAACGCGCGTACCAACTGCTTCACTGACAGAACTACTGCTGTTCTTTTTCTGATTCGATTCTAGTGAAGACACAATACCTACTTAAATAATATTCCCATGCACAGAAGTAAAAAAATTATTATTAAAAAATGATCTTGACCTTGACATTAAAAACTGTACGCTAGTTATAGTCAATCTCAAAATTCGATAATCTTAATAATGATTTATAAAATTGACCAAAATATATCTAATATAAATGCTGCATATATAATTGGAGGCTCTCAAGTGTGCTTTAGGAGAAAAAATAATTCAGGTTGAAATTGTTCATTTTTTAGAAGTTATTTAGAGTTTTAGTTTTTGCTTTCTCGTTAGAGAAAAGTTACAATTCTTATCCAATCCTAATAGTCAATGCCTCATTTAATTCTTTGGAGGATACTCGACAATTCTATTTGGGTGGATTGCATTGAAAAAATTCATTTGGAAATCATAATAATTGTAATTGTTATAAAAAATGATATTTCGATTTCAATCAACACTACCCAAATAGAATTGTAGAGGATCTTTCGGAGAATTAAATGAGGCCTTGATGATTAGGATTATATAAGAATTGTAACTTTTCCCTAACGATATAGCAAAAACTAAGACTGTGAATAACTTCCGATAAATAAACAATTTCAAACTGAATTATTTTTTTCTGAAGCAGACTTATAAGCCTCCTTCAGAATACGCAGCAATTATAAATAGATACATTTTGGTCAATTATATAAATCATCATAAAAATTATCGAATTTTGAGATTGACTGTAACTAGAGTACATCCTTAAATTGAAAACTGTATTTTATCGATAAAATTTCATATTAAAAGTTCGCAGATAAATACCTTTTTTTCCACTGTTTAACAAACCATCATTGATCAGCTCAGGCATTGCTACAGCAGTTTATTCTAATTTTTCAGTGTTTTCACTAACTTTTTCTCTGGAACCGTCACTGTTTTCAATTCTACCTATAAAACTACCACACTCCATTTTCTTGCATTCGTGAAGAATGTGAAAAAAATCTGTCAATTTAGGGAGCTTCCGTGTCTGCTCTTCTTTTTCTTTCGCGACTCTTCTTTTCATCGACCCGCTCTGATACACTCTCTTACTCATATTATAGCTTTGACGTGTGTATAACGAATTCAAAATTACCAAAAATAATAATCTCAAACAGGACGATATAATCAATTAAAATTGAGAGAAGATCTCTTTGTCAGGTTAAAATAGCAACTGTTATGCACTAAACTCTACGATGCACTAAATACGCTCAAACTTAGTTTTGTCTGCATTTGTTTTACTGCGAATCATAACATAAAGTAATCAAAGCATAAAGCAATCAAAACAACGCACGGCGCGGCGGCTCCCTCGGAGGGCCTCCACCGGCAAAGGCTAAGATGCGTGCTTGTTTTAACTAGTGAAAAATGAAGAAATATTGTAACTGCTGGATACGCATATGTAGATAATATCAAGCCGGTTAATAGTAATTTCGTAATCTTTTAGTACTGCTTAAGCTATTTATCTTAAGCTTTAGGTAAAATATTCTTTTCTATACTGTTGAAGCCCTCCCCATGATCCGGCACTGAGTAACTCTCTATGAATCACCGTAAAATTCTATTATCTGCAACCAAAATTTGCTCGCGGTTTTTACGGCGAGTGGGCTAATAATCATAATGTGCGAGCCTATAGATGTATCATTTTTATTATTCATCTCTGACATAACTTTTCACTCCCTAGGGAGTAAAAAGTAGAGCTTTAGCCCCACTTCATAGACGTTGAAAAGGCCTGAATCAAGCATGTGTTATAAAAATAGATTTTCTTCAACACATGCATGAAAACCACGGGGTTTCGAGCGTGTGAAGCGAGCCAGAAGTTGCTGTTTCCAGAGCAGGGAAAAAAACTGGGAAAAAAACTCCTAGCAGGAAAAAAAACTCCAGCTGGAGGGAAAAAAACTCGAAACCCCGTGTATTCATGCATTTGTTGAAGAAAATATCGTAAACATCGCACTCGACAAAAAACGCATCTGTCTATCCCTAGGTGCATAATATACTATTTCTCAATGGAAAGTTGATTGTTTTTTGAAAATTTATTTTTGAAACGGAAATTCAAGCGTTTTGCAGAAAATCTGTTTGGGGAGGGGGGGGGGGGGGATTCAACAATTCGTTCAAAATATTCTTTGTTTTGGTTATGCGTTCTGGACTAACAAATCTCTTTCGATTAAAAATCCAATTATCTTGGTAGACGGTTTAACTTTGAGGTTGCAGATCACCTCACCAATTTTTTCGGATGAAAATAATTTCCATAATTTCCCAACTGGGAATTCGATTATTCCACTTTTGGATCCGAATTTATCTCTCTTGGTAGAAAAGTTTACTAGTATATAATTTGAAAATTCATGTGTTTTACTAATAATTTCCTATTGCAAGTAGAAATATAATTATCTTGGTTCTAAATTCATGTTTTTGTTGATATTTTTTCTTATTGGTAGAGAATTTATCCGCTTTGGTTGAAAGTTCCACGTTCATCTTGGAACTAGTCTTCGTTGGTTGTATTAATGCCAGGTTCCTCCAAACAATTTTCAGAAAATCGAAAAATTTTTTTTCCCATAAATTGATAGAAAATACTCTTAGAAATGATATAAAATTAGTTCCGAAAGTATGCGCGACCGAGGAGTAGGTAGAGATAAGGGAGGACGATGCGCGTCCAAGCGGTGAATTCGGCCGCTCGAGCACCCACGTGTGCATATAATATAGTATAATATCATTGATCATATCAGAAAAATCTATATAATAACGAAAAAGGATTACCCGAAGATAGGCTTACTGTTTCGGGCGATGGTTCCTGGCCAAAAAGAGGATTCACAGCTTTATTTGGCATTGTTAGTTTGATCGGCAAGTATACGAACAAATCGGCTTTTTCTCGGAACCACATTTTTGCAACTGAGTGACACTCGTATTTCAAAACTATTGCACTTATCATCATGAACCAAACGGCATTTTACTCTTGAGATGTCTCTCTATGGTCAGAACTACAACCAAAAATATTAATTGTTATTTAAAAAAGTTATCAACAATTAACAGTCTAAAAAAAAGGGTCGAAAATGAAAAAGTCCGCCATTTTGTTTATTTTTTGGTGGAAATGATTCATTGTAGTTCCGACCAGAGACAATTCAATGCAGAATATGAAACTTTTTTGCTTTTTGCTCTCAGATGATTCGTTCTCGAGAAATGATGTCACTCATTAACAAATTAGACGAGTTTGAGCAGCTGTTTTCGGAGCCGCCCCAATAAAAAAAATTTGTTTGTTAATGTTCTTAAGTAGTTTAATACATGTACTTTCATCTGTAAAAAAATTAACTTTCAAATATTGTTTTACCAATAAATGGAATTTTTTTAGAAACTTGTTTTTTGGAGGAACCTGGCCTTAAGAGGTGTATGAAATATTTTATGTTATAAAAATGCAGCATTTTTCATGACAATAAAATATCGTTAAACAATTTAATTCTATTACATTAGTGCCCATGTATTGAATACTTTTGGTTTCTGGTATATTTAACTGTTTACACGGCCATAAAACTCAACTGCAACTTGAATCCATTCCTGGACCTGTGGGGAAATTAGTTTCGTTTTTGTGGGACGGCAGCGTTCCCAACACGCGGTTAAGGATCTGCTCGCACGTTTGGCACTATTGCTCACTCAAATGTGGTGTGGCCGCTGCACCAACCGTGGTGCTCATCCAAAAATTTCCAGTGTACCTCCCGGCTCGTATCAATAGGAAGGGAAACAAAATACTTTTTTTACAGATATTTTATTTGAACTTAGATTATAAAATATCTTAACTTGTGTTACTTATTTTTATCAGTTGAGCTCTGTAATTACAAATTAAACTCAAACGCTCCGTCTTTTCAACTACAGTAATCGATGATACTATTCACGTACATAATTTCGTGATAATCAGTGATAAATATAAATTCATTAGGACTGCACGCATACTACCACTTCTGTTGTACGGGAAAAAGTAAAAACCAGGGACTTCCTACTCGACTTGGAATGAAATATAAAGGTGTTGAAGAAATTTTACACAAGATTCTACTCATTCAAGCCATATTTCTTTATTACTCGTTATAAAAGAATTGCCCCGAAGTACTATTATGACTTCAAATAAGAAAACTGTTATTTCTCGATTTCTTTAAAACAAAAAAAAAAAAAAACAAAAAAAAAATACTTTCTGGACAACATAACCACATACAAACACGTATTTAGTAACACGTCTAAATGCTGTAAACTTTTGGAACTTGATAAAACCTACCAAGCTCTACACTTTGGTTTTTATGCCAAGAATATGAGATAAGACTTTCAATTCATATTATTTTCCTCTGATCATATACAAAATTTTGACAAAAATAAAACTGAATTAAGAGTTTAAATTCGGAAGGCCCTTATAGTTGATTCAAAACCTGAATAAAAAAAAATATATATTGCCAAATTTGTCTGAGCGGTGATATTACGAAAACCGTTTTACGGAAATCAATTCTACGATCTGTGTTCTATGATAAAAGTTGGTATTTTATTTGGCATATATACAGTAAGGACAATATCATATGGAACATACCATGGAGTGCGAAAGAGATGCTCTGATGTTTATTACTACAGCATCTCACTCGCACTTACGCTTCCCTACGTTCCATATGAAATTGTTCCTACTGTATATATAAATTGAAATGCCTTATTATGCTTACTATAATCGACTGATAAAGACGCAGAGACAACCACGTAAAGATTAGTATAAATGGTCATGAAGACGAACGTTGAACATTCTACTCGTTAGTCTTTTGACTCGCCACTTTCGGCTTGGTTTCCGCCTTCTTCACAACCGTTTCGATCTCTTCAACCTCTTTACCGTCGCCATTGTTTTCCTTGCCATGCTGCTTCTTTCCGGTGTTACGGAAACGATCGTAACGCGAGTCTTCGTCATCGCTTGATCTCGCGCCGGCTTCAGCTTCTCTTAAAATGTTGCCCAAATCTTTGTCCACGTCATCGAACAATTTGTCCCCACTATCAGCGCCATACTCATCATCATCCTCTTCATCAACTGTAACATCTTTATTGTCTTTGCTGACATTTTCATTCTCTTCATCGTTTTCCTTCGATTCATTTGCTTGTTCACAATCATTAGTAGTATTGGAAACTTCATTTCCAGAAGCTGTACTACCAGAATTTGGCTGATCGGAGCCAGTTGTACTTTTAGCTGTTTCACTAGTGTTTAAGGAATTGGGCGTGGTCGTTGTAGATGAGGTTTGTAGGTGAATTCGCTCAGCTTGACGACGCAGCGCTTTGTCGTCATTATCACGAACATATCTGGAAAATTAATTAATAATTTAGAAACTCTTTCGAGAAATGTTGAAAACACATGTCAGGTTTTTTGATAAAAAGAAAATACTGAAGACCTTTTTATATCCAAAATTATTTCTGGAAAGAAACACCAAATCAGGTAACGCATTTAATGCAGAATCTCAGAATTGTGAAATAATTCATACAGGCTAATAATAAATTAATTTCTCGGGAGGTATTATTATTAAAATAATACAAAAACTTATTAATTAAACCGATCGCAAACTCGTTCTAATATTTGGAAACGTCCCATTTGCTTCGCTAGTGTTCAACTAATTTCTCCATATCATATAAAACGAACTGGACGTTTAACGTGAAATTTCATTGGCCTGAATCGATAACCAAATAAAATCTACGGGAGCTGCATATCGTATGAGAAAATTATTCATTTTACTCACGATAACGCACTTGCAAAAATAAGAAAAAACCATTTTCCATCTAAAAAATAAAGAGACAAGAAAAAATAATGTACAGAAAAATGGTTCATCTTGAAAAGTCCGTCGAGTTTCATATGAACTATTTTTCAATACGACGTATATATTTTGTTTTATTCGTCGAAAATTTACAACAACAAAAAACAATAATCTTCATAGAAGTAAAGGTTTTCAATAGCTTTGCAATATTTGCAACTATGTGTATGCATACTGCGAGGCGAGCCGCGCTCGTAGTGCGTCATGAGAATGTGCCCGCGCAGCGGGTAGATTTTTTTATTTATATATTTTTTAAGTTCCTTCTTTTTAGGTCATTCTAAGTTTCTTAGTCCTTGTACAGCAGCTAAGGTGCTTGAAATTTTCTGTAGAACAAAATGAAAAACGAATGTTTCATCTCGAAGTTTTGAAGTTATGGCCCTCAGGATTCGATATTAATAAAAAAATCCAGACAAAGAGAAAAAAACTCATTGTTTTTTCGTGAATAACTCATTTTCTATGCATATGTAACATCCTACGATGTTACCTTTATTACCATGGAATCCCGAAGAATGGGACGTTGCTATTTTAGTGCCCTACAAGATCATCACAAAAACTTTTGGAACTTCCTTGAAAAATAGAAAATTTTAATTTTTACTGCACAAGATATGATGAAAAATCAAAAATTTCATTTTTTGGTAAAACTATGCAAGATACGAGGAACCATATGACCGATTTTCGAATTTACCTTCATTCATTCTTTTATTTGATAAGAAAAATGAAAAAAAAACTTTGGACTTTTGAAGTATAACGGTTCTTGTTAAATGCTTGGATTCATTCCGAAATATCTAGAAAACTTGGATCAACTATTCCTTTACGAACAACGAGGAGCAAAAAGAGGCGTAGCAGGCTGTCGGGAAATCCTGCTGATCGACAGGAGTGTCTAAAAAGATGCTGCAAACCACAAGCGCAGTTTGTCGATGGCCTGGATTGATTACCAGAAAGCTTTTGACTCAACTTTCCATAGGCGTATCATCTGTCTGTTGAAAAGCTTGAAGGTTCATTCAGATAAAGTAGGATGAATCGAGAGGTTAATGCCCCTTTGGAAGACCAGATTTACTATTACTTCCGGAAAACATCGTGTGACTACCAACAGTGTCACCTTCCAGAGAGGTGTTTTTCAGGGTAATCCAAGGAGCCCTCTCCTCTTCTGAAACGTGGACGAATAGCAGGTATAGATAAGGACCCTGAGCTTGTGAACGGAAGTGCTATCAGAGATCTTAGTGCTGGAGAGACCTAGAAATACATGAGTGTGCCTGAGAGCTGCATTCAAGAAACAACATCGGTAAAGAAGGTTCTACAAAGCAGATACAAACACCTGCTCCGACGGATTTGGTCGTCAAACCTGTCGTCGTTGAACAAGATATCTGCGACTAACATGCTTGCCGTCCCAATTCTACTCTAGTTAGACCGTAAGCCCCATACACATAATGCTCACTGATTAGGTACATGGAAAATTTTTACATGGAAAGGTTCGACTTGGAATGACGAACATGGAAGCGCAAGTCTGGCTGGGCAGTCACCAGCAGGTAGGCGGTGGCAGGAGCTCAAAGGTGCAAAATTTTGAGGTGAATAAACTGATAAGGTAAATTGATGTAAATTCGTTGGACATGTAGAATATAATATTAGAAAGTGCACTTGTGCATTGGCAGGCGTTTTTCTGGAGCATGAGGTGCCACCTGACCGCGTCAAAGTCGCGGAAAGTTTGGGGAAAAAACTGATCAGGTAAATTCTTGCAACCAATTCGTATGTGTTGCTTATGCATGAAGTGAACGTTATGCAAAAAGGCAGATGAAAAAGTGGAGCATAACACTATGCCAGACGACGATAAAACACGCACGCCACCTGATCAGGTAAAGTCGTCTAATGAAAGAAATATTCATTCTACAAGGAAAAGTTTGAAACGAAAGTTGTACTACTCAAAAATAAGCATATGTTTGTAAGATGGTGTTTTTTTTTCATAAAAGTAATCAATTTCGAGAAAACATCAATTAAAGAAATGTGAGAAGAATTAAAACTGTTTATCTTAACAGCGCGCAATTATATAAAAAAATTTTAAGAGAGAAAATACATTGCTTTTCGTGTCTTATTGAATATCCATCAGAAAATTTTCATCAAATGTTTATATTCAACAACTTATACCCCTTTTCCAATGCGCATACTTTGACATGCTATATCTTCAGCAAGTCAAATCAAATCATCTGGAGATTCGTCCATCAATAACGTGAATCTGCACGAAGAAATTGGTACGAGCTGTTTTTAGATATATTAAAAGCTTTTTCTGATTTAAACAATAATAAAGAGTCCGTTTCTCATCTTCTAATTGCGGTAGAAGCGTCAGTTAAAACGTCCTTCATCTTAATAGCCGTTACGACCGACAAACTTCCATTCAGCATGGGGTCCGCTCATATTTTTCGTGGGCCAAAGGCGGAGTAGGCCTTAGGCCGCACAGTGGGGAAAAATAACAAGAAAATGTTGAAAATACGATTCCGTCTAGATATTGTTACGCAATGATTTCAAAGAGCAGTTTAATATAAATAAATGAATTATTATGAACAATTCTTTTGAATATTCATTGAGCAATATTTGTTTTTATCAATAAACTATACTGTCATTTTACAACATTTTTGTCATTGTTATCAACAAATTTAATAAACAAATGCGCAGTCCGAGCTATTCTTAAGTGTTCGATGTCCTTTTTCATTCAAATGTGAGTTTTATTTTCGCGTGTCAGGACAGTGTGATTTCCACCTCAGCATACCGTAAAAGCATATTACGTCTAGATGTTTCCAGCGATAGGTGCAGAGCGTGTCTGAAACTCCCTGAGCACCTGTGGCATAT
>WSXT02193977.1:0-35369 GCA_011762715.2 Neuroterus valhalla
CATTTTTGCTCTCTGACTTTCTTTTCAATCTTGCGTTATTTGGCTAAAAATTCTCATTTTCTTTTATATTTTTGGATATTGAAAATGCCACAACTCTGACATTTTGGTTTTATTAAAAAAAGTCATGAGGATAAATTGTTTCATTTTTGACCTACTACGAGAAACCGTTCTTAGAATTTTTGAGTCTTGGAAAAAAAGTCCAAAAAAATGTTCAAAATGCCCCCCCCCCTTCGATTTTTCATCCTAAATAGCTGGTTAACGAACTCATCCTGTCTTTTCGGTCCCTCAAAATGTGTTCCAAAGGGCAATCCAATCCGATCATTCTTTCGAAAGTTATCGAGTACACAGATTACAGACTGCAGACAGACATACAGACAGACAGATACCTTCGTAAAAAACATTTTTTCTGACTCAGGGGGTCTCAAAACGTGGAGATTTTATCAAATGCGCGAAAGTCAATTTTCACATAAAACCAATACCTTCTCATTCAGAATGAGAATGTAAAAACCACATTTCTTCTAAAAGAAACATTAATTGCGTAATAAACCTTACCTTAAATTATTGCTCAGACACATTTATAGGTAAATAAAATTTTCTAATTACTCTATCTCCTTTCATCAATAAATTGACTACATAAGTTCTCTACATTATCATCTGGGGGACCCAAGTAGCGATATTTGTACTTTTTTCGGCAGGAACCTTCACCTGTACATAATCACGGCAGTTGTATTGCTGTTTAGAAGGTACATAACGACAGAATCGGCTGCTCTTTTACAAGTTGCGCCGATACCATCCTGTGCACCCGAGGGGTTAACCTCTTAAATTTCTTGTTTACACTAGATAACAAGATTACAGGATTACATGAGATTACACAGGATCACATGAGATTACATGGGATTACATGAGATCACATAAGATTACTCTCCATCCTTTGCTCCCCACTGCGAGCGGTATGTAGCGGTGTCTGGCGGCATCTGACACATGCGCACTACGGTGTTTGTTTCTATTCGCGTTTCATGGATCTGAAAAATTTATTATTTATTGGAGTTATGAAAAAAATGATTAGCAATGCAAGAAAAAAAATAATAAAGAAAGTGTCATCCTATACACAATTTTGTCTAATCATTTCGAGTGATTTTTCAAATAAGAATAACCTTAATTTTCAGCGTATTGAGTTATTACTATTGCCAGATGTCCCACGACGGCTCAAGATTTTTTGTTTTTGAAAATAAGTCTTTTTTAGTCACTTTTAAGCTCAAATTAGTCACCTTTGTTACATTTTTGAAGTACATTAGTCTGTGGCAGCCCTGCAATATTCTCAGGCAAAAATTATAGCGGGTGGCTAACTACTGAAAAGTGGCCCACTTTTAGTGTCCTTGACCTATAAAACAGAGAAAAATGATAAAATTTCGAAATGGGATGCTTAGTTTGAACGTCTACTTCCTGAATTTCCATCAGCTGTAAATTTCTCGTAAAATTCATTTTTTGAAATAAGTTCAGACTGCCACTCCCTCTAGGAAATGAATTTCCTCATTTCGTAGTCTCTCACATCTCAGTCCACTTAGGAAATTCTTATGCTCTGACGGATGTGAGTGCAACAAGACTTTTGCTCTATGTCTATTCATTTCCTGGCCTTTACCTGGGAAACCATTCCGTAGTTTCATATGCACATTCATATTAGCAAGTATTTTGCATTATCAAGGTTTTTTTGTACTTTTTCCGTCTTTTTTCAAACAATGCGACTTTTTGAAGAAAAATTCGATTAACTGACCCATTCCGTTTTTCACAGAAGTTCGTTTTACTGAAAGATCGGGAAATTACTGGGAATTCTATCGACCGGGAAAAGCAGTAAAAACTAGGAAATGGCCAGGAATTGAATTAACAAACAGGCAATTTACTTGACTTAACCTAGACAAATAACAATATTTTACCGTAAAAATAGGAGAAATGGCGCGCTTAGCGTGCAGATTTTTTAGTGGGAAATTGATCTCTTCTACTTCATAATTCGACAATTCGGATGAGAATTGATTTATTAAAATTGAAAATTCAAGTCCTCGTTGGAAATTCACATATTTTGTTGAAAAATCGAATTTTTGGTAGTAAATTATCTTTTTCTTCTAAAGTTAATTTTCTTGTTTAGAAATTCTTTTTTACGGTTATTAAAGTTATGGAGTTGAATATTTTTCATGTAAGTTGAAAATTCTTCTGGTTGGAATCTACTCCTGTTCTGATTGAAAATTATTTTTCAATAGTTCAAAATTCAACCATTTTGTTCAGAAACTGTATCCTTCGCTTGAAAATTTATTTTTGTTCAAAAATTCAACTATTGTCAAAGGTTTATCATTTCAGTTAAAAATTCGTCATTCTGGTTTAAAACTCAACTACTAAAAAAACATTTACAATCTGATTTTAAAATGCATATTTTTTTTGAAAATTTAACAATTTGCTTGAAAGTTATTTTTTTCGATGAAAGGCATTCTTTTTCTGTTATTAGTAATTATTTTCAACTGAAAATTTAACTTATCCCAATTGGAAATGCCATAGTTGTAGTTAAAAATTTCATTGTTTCGTTAAGCATACATTTTTTTAAAATTTTAAATTAGAATATTCGGATTGCGGTTGACGATATATCTTTTTTAATAAAAATTAATTTATCTGTTTTAAAATTCAACACTTTCTCTTGAAGATTCTTTGTTTCAACTGAGAATGCTACTGTTCCATTTTCGATTGAAAATAATTTTTTCTTCACTTCAAAGTCCTACTATATTCTGTTGAAACATTGTATTTTTTGGTAGAAAATTATTTCTTCTATTTGAAAAACAATCTTCTTTGAATGATCACCTTCATGGTTGAAAATTGAAATCCTCCAGGAAAATAATAATCATTTTAGACGTAAATTCATCTTCTTCGTTTGAAATTCAACTGATCCAGTTGTAGGTTTATAATGTTACTTAAAAATTCATCACTTCGGTTGAAAAAAATAACTATTTTGGTGGAAATCTGTTGGAATGGAAAAACTTGACCGGGAATTTGAAATCTAAAAATTGAAAAAATGTTCATGGAAGCTTCATAATGGAATCATGGAATCAATTTTAATAAATGTCTTTCATTTTCCTTCAATTTTGAGCAGCTAAAATTTCAAGGAAAAGGCAAAGATTCAATTGTCGAAAAGCTATTTTCTTCAGTTTTCAACTGTTAAATATTCAATTTCCCCTCAATTTTAACAGTTTGAAAATCGAGGAAGAAAAAACTGATTTCAAAACGAAATAAAATTTTCTTATGTGTAAAGATACAGCTATTGAAATTGAAATTTTTTGCAGTTCTCGACGGTTCAAAATTTTAGAAGAAAGTGAAGATCCAACTGTTGAAAATTCAGTTTTTTAATTTTCATCAATTTTCAAGTGTTAAATATTTGATTTCCAAATCACTTCCGTTTCCAATAGTTCAAAATCAAGAAAATGCGAATTTCAAAACGAAATTGGATTTTCAAAAGTTGAATTTTCATTGTTCGGAAATTCAATAGTATAAACTTTAATTATTCACAATCTTGAACAGTTGTAAGTTCAAGAAAAAAACGAAGATTCAACTGTTAGAAATAAACTTCGCAATTTTATTCAAGTCTCAAATGTGTTTGAAATTCAAGAAAGAAAAGAATTTTCGAATTCAGTTGTGAAAAATCATTTTTCTCGCATCTTTGAACAGTAAATAATTTCAGAAAAAACAAATGTCGAAACAAAATTAAATTTTCAATTGTTATAGATACAAATGGCAAAAATTCAACAGTTTAATTTCAACAGCTTCTTGAAATTCAATTTTCTTCGATCTTCAACAGTTAAAACTTAAAAAAAAACAAAAGGAAATTTTGAAATGTTCTTGAATTTTTAATTGTGGAAAATTCAGTTTTCAATTTCCTTAAATCTACTCTAAAAATCAGTTTTTTTTTTAGTTTGAAATGTTGAAAACTAGCGAGCATTTAACGCTTAAGTATCCAATTTTCTCTCTTTTTATATTAAGAAATATAATAAATTGTTCAAATTTTAATTATTTACAACTTTCAAGGTTTGAACATTCAAAAAGAAAGCGAAGATCGAACTGTTAAAAATTCAGTTTTTAACTTCCTTCAATATTATCTGTTTAATGTTCGTTCTTCAAATCTCTTCAATTTCCATATATGAAATAAAAAAAGCGAATTTTAAAATGAAGCTACTAACTTTACCAACATTGAAAATTCGTCTTTCAATAGTTGAAGATTCGACTTTTGAAATTTCAACTTTTGAAATTTCTGTTTTTAATTTTACTTAAATCTTCAACTGTTCAATTTCCTTGTCAATTCAAGCCCACTACCATTCGGTGAAAAATTCAAATAAATTTGTTAAAAACAAAGTTTTCTGATTGATAATTTAACATTTCAACTCTTAAGTTGAAGTAAATAAATAAATAAGTTGAAAATTTCGTTTTTTGTATGACTTCGACTTTTTTTTTTAATTGGACTTAAATATTTTCTAGCTGGAACTTATAGTATTACATTTTTTTGGAAATTAATCTTTTTTCGTTATATTCCATTATTCCAATTGAAAAGTCAACCATTCCATTTTTGTCTGAAAATTCATTTTTCAAATGAAACTAAATAAATCCTTTAAAAAATTCGTCTTGTTTCGGTAAAATATTGAAGTATTTCATTGGAAAGTTCTTCTGTGTGCTTCAGAGTTTATTTTGTTAGTGAAAATTGAATCATTTTGTCAAAAAACTTGAAGTTTTCAGCAGAAAATTATCCTGTTTTTGTTGAGGTTTTAACATTTTAGTTATAAAATCAACTATATGGTTAAAAATTGAACTAATTTAAAACAAAAAATTTTTATTTAAAATTGATTTTTAAAGCCGAATATTCAATTATTCTATTGTTTGTTGAAAATTCATCTTTTTTAGATCGAGTTCAACTTTATGGTTGAAAATTTGTCCGTTTGACTTCAAGTATCAACTCTTTACTCTTTTGGTGAAAATTTTTCCTTTTTTGGTTAAGAATGCAACTGTTTGGTTAGAAATTATTCATTTTCGGTTAAAAACTCTACTGTTATGCTTCAAATTCTCCTTTTTGGGTTAAAAATCGAACTGTTTCGGTAGGAAATTCTATCATTTGGTTGCAAATTGAATTACTCAAGAAAATTAATCTATTTTGAAGTTGATGTTTCCATCTAAAAATTCAACTATTCTATTGTTTGTTAGAAATTTGTCTTTTCTAGTTGGTGCGAAGTCGGTGTTCAACTCCCTTGTTGAAAATTATTCCTTCAGATTTTGGAATTCATCTCTTCAAGTGTAAATTTTGCATTTTTTTATTAAGAATGCAGCTCTTGGTTAAGAATTATTGTTTTTTGGTAATTGTCAACTGTTTTGTTAGAAATTCATAATTGTTGTTCAAAAAATCAACTATTTGTAGATATGATATGATAATAATAAAATTCAATGAATGTTGTTATATCTATGAATATGGAATGACAATAAACTGAATAAACTCTTATTTAAAAATCTTAAAAATTGCTCGATTCTCACATTTGTTTATAAAATTTGTTCATACCTATAAGAAATATATTTATTTATTATCATTTATCAATAAATATAAAAAATCATTCAAAAATATCCTGCTATTGCTTCTAAGAGTTCAATTATTAACAGCAAATTTTCCATTTATAACAAACTATCAAGTTAGGCTTCGCTATTTTTTAGTAATCGATTACACACTTAAATCAGTTATTTTGGATAAATAAAATGATATTAAAGCATTATTATCTCAAGTTTTACAATCTTTGTTAATTTTATGTTCAAATAAAATTAATGAAAAAAATTTTTTATTAACCTCAAAGATCGTTCAAGAATTTAGCTAACTCAAATTTGTGGCAGGAATTCTATTTTGAAGATAACCTTACTCTGCGATTGAAGATAAGATTCCTATAAACTTGAAAATTTCTCAGAGGTTCCTAATTCCTCCATAAGCTGTTCAGTCCTCTTCCATCTTTCTTACAACACCGACTTAAGTCTCGTCGGGGACGTGCTTTCAATTTAGGATTTTAAATTTTAAATTCAAATAAGGTGCTCTGAAAATCTGATCTGATCTGACCCATAAAAATATTTATACTTCTATGAATAATTTTTTTTTCAAATTCCAGTATGCAGGTCCGTATTGACTTAGGGCGCATCCGGGCTCACAGTAGATAAAATGTTTCAAATTTGCATCAACAGAGCTTTTTTTTCATTTCCTATTATGTACATTTCTATTTTAAAAAATAAACTAAAAATAGTTGTTAGTTTTACAGCTTCATTTCTTACCCTTCCGTGAACAATCGAAATAAATTCGCATTCAAACAAAATCAGTGCATCTAGGATAGAAGAAAATTTATTCATGAACAAATTTGTTAAGCAAAATGTGAAAAATTTCAACTAATATGAGGAATCATCAGGCAAAAAAAATGTTTTTAAGAATGTCGTTAAAAGTCGTCTCCATGCACATAGACAATGCATTTTTTTGGTAGCAAATTCTACGACATGGTTAATTTTTTTTGTTTAAAGATTCATCTTTGTGGTTGAAAATTGAACCATTTCGTTACAAAGTAGTTTTCATCCGTTGAAAATTATTTAACTTTTTGGTTAAAATATCAACGAATTTGGTAGGTGGGGGATTAAAGCATGTTTTGTAAAAATTAACTTTCCCGTAGTAATTTTGTCCTTAACCGCTGTAAAAATGATAATTACAAAAAGAAAACAGTAAAAGTTTAAAATATTTATCTCATTTAGTAGAAATTTCATCCTTTTTTATTAAAAATACAACTGTTCGGTCAAGAGTTGACCTTCTTTGTTTAAAATTCCTTCTTTTATTTGTTACTATCATTTGTTTATGAAGTCAACAATTGTTGATTGATTGAAATATTTATTGTACATCGCCAACGATGAAATACAAAGTAGATTTGTTTATAATTCAAATAATAATAATAATAATAATAATAATAATATTAATAATGAGTTTAAATTTAAGATAATTTGTTTGCAAAAATTATCAAACATTTTTCATGATATAATTTTATTTTTTGGATTACACTCTACTGAGTTTGATTGATCCCAATTTTTCTTAGAGTCTTGTGAGAAAATAAAAAATAAAATGGTTAAAAATTACTATTTCCCTACGTACTTTGTTAACGTAAAGTGCAGTAAAAAATGAATTTAAAAATCGCTTATTCTGATTCTTTTTGGAATTAATTCTAGAGAGAGGAAAAATCGAAATCGAGGAATAATCCTGAGCTCTAGGATATTCAAAGTTCATAAAAATCTCGAATTGTAAAATTGACGGACAGTTTATTTTATGATGTTACTGAACTAGAAAATTTCCAAATATTAAAATATTCGACAATGTATTGTCAAATTAAAAAATTTCCGAAATTGTTGAATCAGCAACACAACAAAATTCGCGAATTTCAATAATTGAACAAATAATTTTTCCAAAAGTAATATTTATTTATTAATAGTAGAATGATTCAATATTTTGATCGATGAAATTGTTATAACAATTGAGGATATCTATATACATATATTTTTTGTCTAATTTTTGTTCTTGCTACTTGGAAAAAATAATATAATGTTCAGCAAAGGATTATTTTCGATTTCCAAAAAAAGAGCTAAAGAATAAAAAATGTCATGAATATTTTGATCGAAGAGTTTCTTTCAGTTGCATAAAAAATAATTTTTTTATCCTATGTACATTTTTAAAACAAAAGTTTCTGTTAATAAATAAGTTTTTTTATCATGATTATTTCAAATTTTAAGAATAATTTTAAAAAAAACATATATTATATTCAAAGTTGTTGCAAAAATTTTAACTGAATATAAAATAGTTGTACTATCAATAAATGAATATTATTGATTAAAAACATTTTTTTTAATGTTTAAATTCGGGAATTCTATAATTCAGGAATTTCCTCGTGTCGAGAATTTTATTGTTGAAGAATTTTCCAATTCAGTAATATTATAAAATTGTCTTGTATTCTATTATTCGGGAATTTCATCATTTCAGGAATGTTATCATTTCGGAAATTTTCGATTCCAAATATTTTCTGTTCAGGTATTTCACAGTGTCAGAAATTTTATTCTTCCGAATTTCTAGATCGTCCCAATAAATTATGCAATTTCCTTTTTTTCCAATCGGGAAGGGCGGAGGAAAGGAGTATAATAGCCTAGGGGTGCCATTCTACTAAAGTCAGCCCTGTCTCCACCTTATTAACAATTTCCTGCTTTCATATTTCCAGAAAATAAATCAGATCTAAAATTCTGAAATATGAGGAAGCGTTCAGCTAGTCAAAGACTTCCCGACTTTTCGGGGTTGAGAACATTTTTTTTATAGATTTATAAGAAGATACTAAAATGGTCAGATATGCTCACAGAAAAAGGGTCCTAAGTTCTGAGGGTGGTCAGAAAAGCAGATGACGATACTGAAAGTGGAAACTGAGTCGCTACCTGAGCAAGTTTGATGGAACTATAGAAAATATTAACACAAACTATAGATTTGGACCCTTAGCTAACCAGGGCTGTCTTTTGATATTCTTTCTAAAAAAGGGCGAAATTAGAAAATTTTTTAATCTAAAAATTATGAAGATTTTAGGGAACAATGTCCGTTTTTTTACATAATTTCCTTTTTTTTCCTCTTCCCCTATCTTTCTCCTTAAAAAAAAAAAAATCCCCTTAGACACCTAAAATTGATAATTTTTAACAATTTAAGAAATCCAAGACGTCGGAAAACAAGACGCTTTGAAACAGATTTTTTTTATGCTACAGATTCAAAATATTTCCGTTGATAGAATTGTTGTTTTAGTAAGAAAAGTGGAACATATTCTAGAAAAATAGAAACAAAAAAAGACGAATTAAAAAAAAAACAAGTTATTTTCAACCCAAAAGGGTTGACTTAATAACAAATTTGTTGAATTTTCAACCAATAGAGATGAATTTTCAATACGAAAAGACGGATTCTTTAATCTGCGAATTTTTAGAAGAATAGTTGAATCTTCTATCAAAAAAGTTAACTTATCAATGTTTAGGTTTTTAATATTTCGAGTAAAAATGTTCTTTTTAACAATAAAGATGGATTTTCTACCGAGAAGGCAGCATTTTCAACCCAAAATCTGAATTTCCAAACAAGTAATGAAATAATCAAAAGGAAAAACAAATTTCAGCAAAACAGATCTTTGAACAAAAAATACCATTTTTACCAAACAGCAGTGGCTTGAACTAGTATAGTTTCGTACAAATTCATTTTATAAGTTCTGGATCTATTTTTCGATTAAAAATCAACTTACTTTATTGAATTCCTAATTCAATAAATAATTAATAATTTTCGATTCAAATATACTTTTTTGCCACTCTAAATCAAGCTCTTTCATTTATACAGTTGCATATTTATTGTTTTTAATCTAAAATTTCATTTTTACGTTGAAAAATAAACTTTTTGGTTGAAAAGCCATAATTTTGGGTTGATTATTGAACTTTTTTCTAGAAAATTCTTCGAAAAAGCGTGACACAATTCTTGACAGGACCTCGGACGTTCGAGGCAAAGAAGTCTCAACTTTTTCAAAAAAGTATGAATATTACTAAATCCAGAAAATATGTTTCTGTACAAATTAGAAATATTCTAAATGAGGCGAAGAAATTCTTCCTGTCTTGGAAATTCATCTTTCATGGTAGGAAAGTCGTCATTTTTGTTTGAAAATCTGATAATTTTGTGGAAGTGACTTTTTGAAATAAAAAATTGAATGGTTTAAATAAAGATGCATCTTTACTATAGGGAACTGGTATTTTTGTTCGAAAATCCCACTGTTTCCATTTGAATTAAAGTAAATTGTTCGAAAACTTTACAAAGAAACATTGGAATGATTCAATATAATTTTTTTTGTATAATTTCAATACATTTTTTGTTCTGAAGTTGAAAAAATTTGTTTGGAATGTAATTACATGGTTCGGAATTCAATAATTTTGTTGAAAATTATATCCCTCTTCAAAAATATATAATTTTTCCTTTGGAAATTTGACTATTTTGTAAAAGTAGTTTTTTTTATAAAAAGTACTACTGTTCCATTGAAAATTGATTATTTCTGGTAGGAAAGTCATATTTTTTGTTCGAAAATCTAATCATTTTATGAAATTAATTTTTTTTTATCAAAAATCATACTGTTTAATTGACAATGGATCTTTTACTATAGGAAACTGTCATTTTTGTTCGCAAAACCCGACCGTTTTTAGTTGAATCAATTTCAGTAAGAATAAAAAAATTAACAAAAATAAAATTAAAGTATCAACTACAACACAATAGTTAAATTTCCGACCAGAGATAGAGATTCAACAATAAATTGAATTTTCAAGAAAGTAGTTGAACTTTCAACCAACATATCGAAGAAAAATTAATTTTTAAACAGATAATAAAATTTTTAATAAAAAAAATATGAATTCTCAGATCTCATTGAATAAAAAGCAATATAATTTGCTAAGTTTTATAACATGGTAAAAAAATGAATTATGATCCAAAAACTACTTTAGAAGTGAAGATAATAATTTAAATAATATGATTGTCACTGATTTGAATTATTTCATATACTAAAGAAATTTTACCTGATGGTATTTGCTGACCATAAATTATTGCATAAACAGTATAAACTCTTCGAATCTGACGTACGGTGACCAGTTTCATGAACTGTAAATCCGGGACATTTGAATACCGGATAAAGGGTTGTTGCTATCGATTTCTGCTATTTATGCTCTGAAAAAACGTAAATTTGATTATATAATGCATGAAATTATTAATAATTTTCCTATATTTTCAGTTCAGATTAATTTTTGGCGTTATGCTAAGTAAAAAGGCGGGTTAGAGAGGAATAGAAAAATAACAAAATTTAATTTCCTCAAACAATTGTATATTGATAAAATTCTAAGTAAAATCTAAAATGTTTCATTTTCCTGTTACAGGTGAGTCCATGCAATTTTCTTGTTATCAGGATGTATGTAAGTAAATTAACATTAATACCTTCTAGAACTTTATTATATGTAGTTCTAGAAGGTTCTACATTATAATCAGTATGTCTGTGATATAACTCACCCGATAACAAATAACAACTTTACACCTGCATCTTTTGCGCGCTGAATAAAAAAAAGACAGGAATCCTCAAATGATATGTATCATCCTTAAGGAATGAAGAAATACAACCTTGAAGTTCGTGATTCAGATAAAAAATAAACTTGAACTTGTCGAAGTTGAAAACATTCTAGACGCTTAGCACGGACACAAACCACTACAGCTGTGGAACGTTCTCGATGTCGGTAACAGGAATCTTGGATTTGAGCTCTCCTTACTTATCAACTCCGCCATCATTTTAATTTTTATGTAACGTAAAATTCATTAAATCCTCTTAAATGGTTTGAAATACAAAAATGTTGACATTTTTTGGAAAATAAATAATAATATCATTATTACAAGGATTTTCCACTATGTATGTGTAAGGAAATATTGTTGAAGCAGAGTTTCCATTAATTTAAATCTGTCACTGAATTATCAGTCAATTTCACTTGCTCAAATGGAGAATGTAATATTATATAATTAGCGCATGAGAAAAAAAGAATTCAGAAAAATTACTGATTCCATTTTCAAATAGTTCAAATAATTTACTGAATGTAAGCTATATCAGCATTTTAATGAGTTCTTTAGTAAACAATAGAGTGAGCTTGAACTCTGGTAAAATCCAGATAAAATGTTGCAAACTTTCTACGTTTATTGTATAAATTTTTGAGAAATTTTGCGTTTTACTTTTGAAAGTGAGCTTATTAGAACTTCAAAACAGGCCTTTTGATTATTTAAGTATTTATCCGTAGATAATTAAAAAAAAAATCGAATTAACAATACTTATTCAATCTTTCCTCTAATAATGTTTGCCTCACAGTTGAATTTGCAACCAACTAGTTGAGTTTTCAACAAAAGTGTTAAATGTTAAACCAAATAGTTTAATTTTAAAATCACAAAGAATAATTTTTAATTAAATGATCAAATTCTTTATCGATAAAGAATTAACTGTAACCTAGAAAAATACCATAATAAACCAAAAAGTTGAATTTTCAAGCTAAGAACAAAAAAATGTATTTTTAATAAAAAAGTACAACTTCCAGCCAAGTAGTTGAATTTTCAATCGGAAAGGATTTTTATTTCAAATAAAAACAAGAAAAGATGAACTCTGCATGGAAATGTTCATTCCAAACCAAAAAATCGATTTTCAATTAAATAGTTGAATTTTCTGGTTCAAAAATAATTATTTTTCAATCGGAAGTCCAAATATTTGTCTTAAAATGAATGTATTCGGTTGATAACTCGTTTTTCCTGGTAGATAAAAATCATCTTGATCAACAAATCATTTTTTGCAATTTTTTAGACATTGGGTTGAAAATTAGTTTTCAAACTGAAAATTAAAACTAATTTTTTTTTTGTTGAAAATTGATCTTTTCTATTCATCTCTTTCGTTGAAATTTCTTCTTCTCTTTTGGAAATTTTGAAAAAAATTGATGATTTATTTGTTTGGTCGTTCGTCAATCAGCCTTTTTCTTTACTACAGTTATGGTTTTAGCCATCGAAAATGGTTTTAAAAAAATTAGAAATTCAATTTTTTGGTCAAACTACGCAAGATTTAACAAACGTGATAGGGAGAAAACTTTTTTACCTCACGAAGATCTAAAAATTTACTTTAGATTTTTTATTGATAAGTTGCTTTGTTCTTGTTCCAATCGTGAGAAAAGCTAATGAAAAAAATCGTTCCAGAAATAGCAAAGCAAAAATTTGGGAGTTTTCCGTATTATTATTTATACATATTATTTATTAATATAATCATTGAATAATAATTTTTATTATATTATAATATTATTATTAATTTTATTACAATATTATTATTTATTCTCTTAAAAGAAAACATTCGGAAGAGAAATTTTCTGAAATGGTAAAATTCCTGACCTAATAAGAATCCCGAAATAGAGCATTCCCGAATAATAAAATACCCGAATGTTTTTAACATTGCCGAAGTCTAAAGTTCCCGCATAGTAAAATTGCCGAAATACAAAATATCCGACATAGTGAAATTCCCGAATTATAAAATTCCCTAATTTCAACAAATAAAAAAATTGTTTTCAATGGATAATATTGATTCATTAATAATACAATTATGTGGTACAGCCGTTGATGGAAGTTCTTTCGACAATTTAGAATTTTTGTTCAATTATTATTCAAATGAGGAATAACAATAATAGAAGAATATTTATTCCTGAATTAAATTTTTTTTAAATATGCAAGGTATCAAAAAAAATTGTTTTTGTGTATGCATTGAAAAAAAAATGGAGAAAACATTTATTTCTTATTGGTAAGAAAATATTCAATTATTCAGCGATCTAAATATTCATGACATCTTCCTTTTTCCAGCTTTCGGCTTTTAGAAATAAAAAAACACTCTTGCTTAACTTTCTTTTTTTTTATAGTTACAAGAACGATAGTTATTTTAAGAATAATGTGCACATTTTCCAAACACAATTCCCCCCGCAAAGTATATCTTTATTAATGTTACTTTGAATTTAAACCTCGATTTAAACAATAATTAGAAGAAAAAAATTATATTCGAAATTCATGAAGAAATTTGCATCAGTCAAAGTATTCAATTATATTATTATGAAGGAATAAATATTATTTTAAACGGAATAATTTTTCATTAAATAATTTTTCGGAAATTTGCAAATTCGGTAATATTGTGAAATGGTCCGATAATTTACCATCCGTGTTTCCCAATTCGGGATTTTTATGCGGTTGGGAATTTTATGTTTTGAATGTTTTCTTTTTCGGTAATTTTCAGACATCCGAAAAATTAGATCATTTTATTGAACCTTCCACAATAATATTTTTGCTGTGAACTCTGAAATTACATTTTTTTTAAATTAACATTCAAGTTCTAAAATATTATTTTTTGAGAACTATTATAATAATAATATTATTATTATTATTATATATTATATAATTAAATCATATAAAATTATCTTAACTATTATTCCTTTCTTTGTAACAATGCGATAAGTATTAATTAATACAACTATGGAGAGCGAGGGCACTGGTGAAAGTAGTTGCAGCCCTGACCATAGTACTATAGTGGCCGCTGACTGCATGGCAGGGACATTCCAACGTGTCAGTACCCTGCCGGTGAGCATCGGGCCCCATGGGCGAATATTCGAGCGCGGGGAAGGGTGGGGATTAGGGCCTCAACCGGTGTCCTCTGTTCGTGGTGGGAGGGGGGCATAATTCCTTTTTCTCTCTCGCGCTGCGTTGGGGCGCAGCCGACTGCCGAGGCGAGGGCACAGCTGGATACGAGAGGCGCATAATACTCCCCCACTTTTTCGGGCCTTACTGTCAGTTACTCAGTTTCTCAGTGGCACTCGTCGCGATTCGTTGTCTTCGCCGCTCCGCTGACTTGGGTGTGGTGGTATAGTAGTTAGTGATCACTGAATTCTAGTACTACCGGCAGTAAACTCTCCAACTTTGCTCCGATCGTTGGTCATTCTCTTCTCCAGTTTTACATATTTTTACTCCGAACAAGAATTTTGTTTTTTGTGTTTTCCTCGAGAAAAATAGTGTTTCATTTTGCTGCTCTTGAGAGAACAATTTTTGTACGTGAAATTTTTGTTTGAAGTGTGTGCCATTTGGATTATTCAGTTGTTAGTGCTGCTCTCACGTTTTTGTGTTTATTATCTGTATTGTTATTGTTATTGCTGTGAAATGCGGATATGAATTGTGGAATGTGGAAATAATTGAATTTTAAAAACAGTCAGCTGGTGCAGAGAATTGAGCTCGAAGTTTTGTAAATGCTGACATCAGTTTTGATTTTATCTTTTCAATATAATTTATCAGAAAAATGCTTTATCAATTCTTTACCAAGTAAACAATGATATTGAATATGATCACTCAAGACTGATAAATTTAAGTTCGGTCTGCATTTTCATGCGATAATTCGATTATGTTTAGCGATCAATACGAAATCATTAACATTAAGCAATGATATTACAATTGTAAATGACAATTCATTTTTGGAATTAAAGCAGTTAATCTTATACGAATCAATTAGTCTGAAATTATGTGATTATAATGACAATAATAAATAATAACAAAAAATAATCAGCTTTTCTTGAACATTGAAAATAAATTTTACTTTCTTGAGACCAAGGATGAAACAGGAAAATCGAATAGAAAATTGTGCGGTTGTTAAGTTTTGAATTGATAAATTTCAATTTCCTAGGGAATCTGGTGTTTGAGTCCTTTAATTTTTAATTAGATTTTCAACTATATTTTAGAGTTCAAAAATTTTATGTAGGAAAAATTCCTAAATCGAGATTAAAATGCTCAATACTCTAATTTAAGGAAACTGAAAATGCCGTAGTTTTTTTGGCTTTCATTTTCAAAATTGTATAATTTGGGAAATTTCAGCCAATACACCTTTGAAGATTGCTGCTCCGAGAATGTAAAATTTGTATCTCTTCACTCGAAATACCAAGTAGTTTGGAATTCAAAGACTTGAATTAAAAATATTTTATTAGTCAGAATGCATCCAATTTTGAATTGTCTAATTCAAAATTTTGGAGCATTCGGACTAATTCTATCAAACGCTTTAAATTTAGCATTTTTCACATCTTGAGGCTGAAGTTTAGCCATATAAATTTTTGTGAAACCTGGCCATGTTATTGAAATTTAAATATGAAAATGAAAATATTTTAGCGGTTCAGATTTTTTGAACATTTACAACCCCGCAGTTTTCATTTTATTTTAACATCCAATATTTTAATTATTTAAAAATAAAAAAAGCTCAATTTTTCTGGCTTCTATCACGAATTGTCTAATTTCGAAAACTTCCAATTACAATCTATACAATTTTGGAGATAACTGCTTCGAAAATTATATTTTATAGTTCGAAGCTGTCATCTAGAAATAATTCCTATTCAATTCGAAATATTAAAACTCAAAGAGTTTCAGTAATTATAAAGAATAACAATTTTTAAAATTGAAAAAAAAATGCAATGAAGATGTAAAATTTCCATTCTTTCCCTTAAACTACAAATAAGGTTGTCTATTTTCTTTATTCAATAGTAAAGTTTAAAACCAAATGAATTCATTTCTTACGAAATAGTTGACTTTTCAACCAAAATCATGAATTTTACACTAAGTAATTGAATTGTCACTTCAAAATTACGCATCCTCAATGAAAAATTTATAATATTCAAAGTTTCTACCTAAAAAAACAATTCTGCTTTAAATTGCAAGTAGCTGAATGCAACCAAAGAATACGAATCATTCAACTTAACAGTTAATAAATAAACAGAGAAATTTTAAAACCAAACAGACGGATTTTTAACCAAGGATGACTTTATTTGAGAACGGAAAAGAATGTCAACAAAATTGGTGAAGTTTCAACGGAATTCGTAACAGAATACATGAATTTTCAACCAAAAGAGATTTTAATTTTCAACATAAAGTGTAAATTCGAACTAAATTAATGCATTTTTCACAAAATAGTTGAATTTCCAACAAAACGATGATTTTTGAACCAAGCAAAAGAATTGTAAATAAAAAATTACGAGTGCCTAATGAAGAATGTAATAGTGGAAATTTCAACCAAAAAACCATTCGATTTCAGATTACATATAAATAGTTCAATTCGATCAAAAAAAGGCAAATTTTCATCTTAGCAGTTGCATTTCAAACAAATGAAGGTAAATTTTCTAAAAAAAAGAAGAATTTCTAGCTAGCAAAGAATTGATTTGAAGAATAAAGAAAAAACAATAATCAAATTGTTGAATTTCCAACTTAAAAAAGCGGTTCCTTTTTTTTTTTTTTTAATTGAATGTTCAACTAAGTAGTTGATTTTTTCGCTAAATATTCACATTTTCTACCGAAGAAATGTGTGATCAATTAAAAAACTAATTTCTTATCAGAATACAGGCATTTTCAATTCAAAAATATTTCAAGTTTTAGGATAACAGTATAATTTAAAAAAAAATCTATTTATTTATAACCAAATAATGGAAATTTCAACCAATAAGATTAATTTCGATAGGTAATTCAATCGTCAATCAGAAATTATGAATTCTCGATGATAATTGTAATATTTAAACTTTCTAACGAAAAAGTTTTCAATTAAAATAAAAAAATAGTTTTATTCGAAAAAAACGAACGTACCACAAAAAGTTTCGTATTTAACTTAATAGTATATTTTTCTACAAAAACAGTTGAATTTTCAACCAATGACCCAATTTCCAATCCCTAATAATGATAAAAACAAAAGCAGTCATAACAATTTACAATTTACAAAAAAATGGGCCAATATATCAAATTACAATAATTAATTCAAGCAAAAATAAATGTAACGCAACGAGCAATATTTTGTCTGAAAAAATGCTAAAATGAAGAAAAATTGTTCTCTCACAAGTGCATGAAAGCGTGGATGATTTTATCCCGAGTGTTTACTATTTTTTCAGAAATTTCATGAATCGTGAGGTAGGAAAGTGGCACGTATTGTGCGTTTGTGTGTTGGGTTTCACCGTAGCGCATAGGTGAAGGGGACTCGTGAATTGTGCAGTGAGAATCGATGGATTTGGAATTTTAGAGTCGAAGCCATTGTAAAGTTGATGGTGGGAGTTTCAGTGGTTATTCTCCTCAGCCTTTGATTTCCCGCTCGGATTCTGCGAATTTGGCTGCTGGACCGGCCTTTTGGGCCGTTATGGTCGACGCAAACGAGCCCATTTTTATTTGCCTTCTCTTTCACGGATAACAGAAATAATCCTACCGTGTGTTAATTCGTCTGATGTGAAGTTCCCCCTCTTACACCGGGATTTGGATTTTTTCCCTGGTGATACTACTCTGCAAGATTTGAAGGATCATGACCGTTCCGGAAGAGTAAGTCCATTTTCATGAAACTGAAATATAATATGAATATATAATAAATGAAAATCGTATACAGATTCCTGTTACCGACATTTTATCGACATCGAGAACGTTTCACAGCTGTAGTGGTTCGTGTCTGTGCTGAGCTTCTAGAATAGGCCTCACCGTTTTCAACGAGTGTTTGGCTGCCAGATTTTTCTCTTTGATTCTGGTGAGGCCTGTTCTAGAATGTTCTTGATGAAGCCGTTCAAACTATTAGGAATTTAAACTTGCATTGCGAGACCTGACGGCCATCCAGCGAACTAACCAATATGGCTACCACTAGGCTTCGTGTAGCATTGTTTACAGGCGTGTTGCACTTTATTTGATTTTATACTAATTAATTATGTGCCGGGTTTATTAGTTAAAAATAAATGAGATGTTCATGGAGATAGTATGAAAGTTAAAAAATGGACTTCTCATGGAACAAGAGAGATGGAAACGATACTCGTACGTACAGGCTTTGTGTACTCTTACAGTGAAAAATCTTGTTGGAGGAAGTATTGCTGTTGATAAACGTTAAAAATGCTTCGGAATAATATTCATGCTGAAGCCCAGTGGCAGCCATGTTTGTTTTGATACAGCAGCACCTCTTTGCCAATTTTACGCAATTGAAAAAGCAAAGACCAAACAAACAATGACCTCGAGATTTTTTATTTAAGTACAAAAAAAAATGCGTTTTGCAAAAGTGTTTATGTCATCAAAAATATTCCAGAAGCTTAGCACGGACACGAACCACTACTTCTGTGCCGGTTCAGGAATTTATCATTTTTAAAACTTCCAGCTGAAAGTTCAAATTAAAAGTTTCAAAATCAGTGGAACTTATAAAACTTCAAGAATTATTTGGTTTGAAATGTATGTTTTTTAATGGAAATTCGCCTTTTTGTATTGAATTAATATTGATTGAACGTTATATTCTGTTGTTAGAGAATTCATTTTTTATGTTAATAATCCATCATTTGAGTCAAAACTTGATTTTTTGGTCTATTTTAAATTTGACTATTTTATTCACAAAAACCTTGTTTCTTTGGGTTTTGAATCAATTTATCAAACTAAAAAAGTAACTATCCCGTTTTTGGTAGAAAATCCAAATTTCGGTTAAACATGGATCTCTGATAGTTGAAAGTTTATGTATTTCGTTGAAAAAACTTTTTTTTTCGTGGAAAGGAAACCTTCCTGAAAAATGGTTTAAAAATAATTTGTTTTGGTTCAGGATCAAAATATGTTATTCCAAATTCTCCTTTTTTGCTGAAGTCAACTCTTCTTGATTTTAAAATGAAATCTACTAATTTCAAATAATTATCTTGAACGAACTAATAATTTTTTTGGTTGAAGATTTATCTCTCTGCTTGATGAACTGTTTTGTCGTATTTTGTTGATAATTTGTTCCTTTTTATGGCAAATCGAACTTATTCAATGAAAAATACCCCTATTTGGTTGAAATATTAACGATTTAGTTCAAAATCCACGTTTTTTGTGGATAAATAATTTTTTTTGTAGAAAGTTGATCTCTTGATTAAAAATTCATCGTTCTTGTTGAAAGTGCCACTTGAAAACTCAATATTTTGGTAAAAAATTGAAATAATTGGTTGGAAATGTTTTTTGTTGAAATATCATATTTGTAGGGGAAAAATTGAACTGTTTTTCAGGTATTCCGTCTTTTTGGCTCCAAAATTTGAAGAAAAAAAATTCAAAAATGGATGTATTTAATAATAAAATTAATTTTTTTTTGCTATACCATGAATGTTCTTCATAGAAAATTAATTTTTTGTTGGAAATTTTACTACTTGGTTTACAGCTGAACTGCTTTGCTAAAATTAATTTTTTCAAGATTATCTTTTTTGGTAGAAAATTTAATTATATCATTCAAAATTCGTTTTTATCTATTGGATTCAATGGATTAAAAGTTCGTTAATTTTCTTGTTGAAAAGTAATATTTCAAATAAAAAACTGAAACATGATCTTCATGGTTGAGAATTTATCTTCGTGATTTAGAAATTCAGCTATTTTGTTATAAATGAAACTATTTTGTTAAAGACATTTTCTTCTTGGTTGAAAATTCAACCGTTTTGTTCGTAATTCGTCCTTTTAGAATAATAATTAACCTCTTATGGTAGAAAAGTTCCTTGGTTCGAAATAAAAATTTTTTGTTGAAAAATCATATTTTCGGGTTAATGATTCAACTGTTGTGTGGAAAATTCATTGTTTTGGCTCGAAAATTATACCTAGATCTTTTGCAAAATTTTGCTCGTGGATTGTAATGTTTATTTATTACTCTCCCATGTAAAATTATTTGAATACAACATTTTAAATCAAATTGATGACAAATTATAATATTAATTTTTTGTACTTTCTAAGGACTCAATTAAAATGAAAAAAGTTGAAGAATTTTCTAAAATTTTTGTCAAGAAACGAAAAATATTTGGATCCTTCAATTTTTCTGTAAATTAGGCATAGCATGTAGATTACAGAGGAAAATAAATTTTTGCGATATTCGCAAAGCTTTTATAATCAGAAATCATTGATTCTTGATTGAATTCAGAGCCTGGTCATTCAAATTACCAAAATCTTTGAGATTGATCATAAAGTGTCTACAAATTATTTCGGTTCAGAATTCATTTTTTTGGTCAAAAATGCAACTTTAAAGTTGAAAATTAATCGGCTCTCGTTAAAAGTTTAATTGTTTTGTTGTTAATTAGTTTCTCTCGCTAAAATTTCAACAATGTTTCAAAGAGACATCCTCTTTTGTTGAAAATTTGTCTTTTTAGATTGAAAAAATAACTATTTTGGTAAAAATTGATCTCTTTAGGTTAAAATGAAACTGTTTGGTTAATAATGACTCAGTTATTGATGAGAACTGAACTATTTTGTTAAAATTCGTATTTTTTGGGTAAATTCAGCTGTTTTCTACTTGGAATAAAAATCCGTTTTGGTTAATAATTCAAAATTTCGGTTAAAATTTGATACTTCGTCAAAAATTCTTTCCTCTCAGAATATTGATCTCTGTGATTGCTTGGTTCGAAAATTCATCTTCGTGGTTGAAAAATAACTATTTTTCTGTGAATCAGTTTCTTTTGTAAAAAATAACATAATTTTTTGAAGCCTCTTCTTTTATTGTTGAAAATCGAACCACTTTGTTAACAATCCATCTTTCTGGATTGAAAATTCTATTATGTATGTAGAAAAATTGTCTTTTTTGTCAAAATTTCAACAGTTTAGTTGAAAATAATCTGTTTTCGTGAAAGTCTCAACTTTTCTCTGTAGAATAATGAGGTTCATTTTTCTCCTGAGACAGGACATATACCATCCATTCATTTCAGGAAATCTAATTTTTGAATCAGATTCTTAATATTTCTAGATGGGTAGGTTTATCCTCGTATTTATCGTTAAATTTCTCACGATTAGACACGTCAAGGGTTCCTTAAAGAATTTTTGAAGGAAGGACACTTCCTGTCGGATGCTTCAAGAGTGAAGGGTCATATGGGATAGAATATCTCTTGTACCACATGAAAAATAAATGGCTCGTGACGATCCAATTCTATGAAGGTATCGCTCGATAAATCTAATTCGTCCCCGAACGTTTAGGCGATTAGTAAGGACCGTCATAAAAATTATTCAGACGTTAATAAATTAATTGGGTCCCATTTTATTTCTCACGAACTTTGAAATATAATCAGAAACCTTTTTTCCAAAAAAGTGATAGAAGTTTCTTTAAGAAAGAATATATTACATTTTCTTTTGTTTCTTTGAATTTTGAAAAAAAAAATACTTTAGAAGAATATTTAAATTTTCAAAGAAAGAAAAAAAATACATCTTTGACAGAATAGTAGAATTTTTAACAAAATAATGTTGAAAAAAATTAATTTTTGTTTTTTCAAGTATTCTTCCAGTTCAAAATCAAATTAATTTACAATATTGGTAGAGTGTATATTATTAATTGCAAATGTTGTATTTGTATTCTTAACAGTATACCTATAAATTTTGACATTATCTGACTCTTTTTTTTTTATGTAAATTGTAAAAGCATTTGAATGTCGTAAATACGGTAACCTCATTGAGTTTATTTTTTTTCACCGGAAACGGAAGTGGAATATCAAGCCACGAAGTTGAGTTTAGGCACGCAAAATCAGTGAAACCCACTTCAGGTAAAAGGCATAGAATATAGAATCAGTGACCCCTTGAGGCCACCCATGAAATAACGAATTTCTCCCAGGAAAGGAATAATTAAATTTCTAAAGAAATGATAAAGATATGATTTTCTCTTCTCAATATTAAAAAGTAGTAACGGTATACTTAAAACTATGTTGATGTAATTTATTGTTTTCTATTATTCACTGATCAGTCAGTGAAATTTCTTATTGATTTTTCAACTGAACAGAGATGAATTCTTAGTCTTTTTAACCAAAAAGAATGAAATTTCAACCAAAAATAGTTGGATTTTATAATTGGCTTCAAAGTAAAGAAATTTTTTATCTTTTATGAATTTTGAAAAAAAAGGTTTTTCTTTAAAAACGATTCCAAACATGAAGATGTAAAAGGTAGTCTCGGTAGTGAATTAATAAAAAATAAAAAAAATCGCCTATATAGCACTAAGTTTAACGAACTTCAGCATTTTATTTGAAAAAAGCCTTTGTTTCTAGGTTGGTAACAATGTTATATTTAATGTATTTCTTAGCCGATTTTTATCGATCGTTTCCTTTTTCTTTGTTGAAAAATTTGTTAAAATATTTAAGATGAACATCTGGTTAGGGTATAACTTTTAAAATTTCTTTAGTTGGAACAATTTTCAACAAGATAGCTTAATTTTTACCCAAAGAATAAAAATTTCAACTTTGATGATCAGCAAGAAAAAACACAACTTTAGACGAAAGAGATGATAATTCAACCAAATGGTCGAATTCTCAACTGAAAAAATCGTTTTTCAACCAGAAAAACTAGTTTTCCACCTAAAAGTTCAATTGGGAACAGAATAAATCAATTTCCAACCATTTATTTGATTTTTCAATCGGAAAATATTATTTTGGACTAAATTTTCGATTAGGAAATTGTTTTAGGACAAAACTGAAACGAATTTTTTACATATTAGTCAAATTTGCAACAAGAGAGATTAATCTTTTACCAAATGAATTCATTTTTTTTCATAATTTGACTATCGAAGTTATTAAATTTTTCATTAAAAAATTCGAATTCAGCTTAAAAGAAATGAATAAACTCCGATCAAAAGCAGTTAAATTAAAAAAAAAAATAAATAAATTTCATTACGAAAAGAAAAGTTGTCAACGGAGCAAATCGATTTTTGAACACAAAAGTGAAATTCTGAGGAAACAAAGAAATTTCTTTGCCATGTTTGAATTTTTTAACCCGAAAAAATGAATTTTCAGCAAAATGAAACAAACTGAAAAAAATGAATTGTCAACCAAACAGTTGCATTTACAACAAGCACGTTGAATATTTTTGCTAAAGGAATAAATTTCTAAATTATTAATCAAATATTAAACAGAATGGTCACAATATTTTTAATAAAATGATTACATTTTTAACAAAACGATTATATTTCCAATATAAATGATGAATCTTGAACAAAAATAAAAAATAAACTTTTAATTCGCGACGATGGACGTTACAGTTGATATTACAACCCAGAAAAATCCATTTTTAACAAAACATTTGAATTTTTAGGCCAAAAAGAAGAATTTTTATTCGCGAATATAAATTATTAATTTTTAGGTATTTTTTAGGCAAACAGTTACATTTTCCACGAAAGTAGTTGAACTTTCAACAATATAGTTGAATTTTGAATACAAAAAGACGAATTAGAAAAAAAACAGTTGAGCTTTTAACCAATAAGGCGAACTTGCAACCATAGAAAAAAATTTTCAACAAAAAATTTCATGCTTTAACAAACTGTTAAACTATAAAGACAAACTCATGAATAGAGCAGTTGAATTCTTAGGACAAAAAGACAAATTTTCTACACAACAGTGTAATTTTAAACTTAAAGTTATGAATTTAAACAGAGGAGGTAATTTTTAACAACAAAAAACGAATTTTCAAAAAAATATTTCAATTTTCAACCAAAGAGATGGAATAATAATAATTAAAATGAATTGCTAACAAATTTATTCAACCAAGTTTCTAAATTCTCATTCTACCAAAAAAGTGAATTTATAATAGAATACATACATTTTAACCAGATATTTGAATTTCCTACTACAAAAGATTATTCTCAAACTTGAAATGGAAAAATTGCTTTTCTGGTTAGAGAAAATTGCTTTTTGCCCGAAAACACTTCCAAGAAAACAGTAAAATTTCCAACGTTAAAAATGAATCTGGAACAAAGCAGGTGCACTTTTAACCCAGTACATTATTCAACAAAAATACGAATTTTCAATAAATTAGTTGAATCTTCTATTAAAACAGATTAACTTCCGAACAAAAATTTGCCTTATTACCCAAAGAAATTAAGTATCTATCCAGAAAAGACGAAATTCAAACGGAAAGTAATTTTTTTGGTTTGAAACAAAGTTTTCAAAAAAAAGTTGAATTTCCAACGTAAAAAATTAATTTTTTCTAAGCAGATTCACTTTCAACCAAGTAATTTACCAAAAGGAGACGGATTTTCGTAAAATTTGTGGAATCCAACATTTATAGAGATTAATTTTTGACCACACAGTTGAGATTGCCACAAATTGTCACAAAGCCTCCCTTCTCATTTTATGGCAATGTAGCGTAGTTTTTGAACAGTCCCATATTTATACAGAGCTGAAAGAAAAATATAAGAAAATTTTATTGGAACTCCACTTTATAAAATATTTGAATAAAACTGACAGAATCGAAATGAAGCTAGGAAGGGACATAGAATAAAGAAAACTAACATCTTCCTGATGTGCCTGAACTCCTGAAGGTTTTCCTAATTCATGCAAAGAGCAAAGAGCCAACATTTGTTCGAAAATCTGTCACTGGTCAACCCCCTCTCTTACCGCCTTGTAGAGAGCGAGAGCTCGCCGCCGATTGGTGCAGTAGTGGGGGAAGAGGCGGGTCGCCACGAACATGCGAGGAGAAGGGGAAGTGAAGTGAAGTGAGGCAGGGAATCCGTGGACATCACTGATTTACAGAAGCAAGATTTTTATAATTTATTTAGAAAACAGAATATCCATGTGATAAGTGTGAAGCTCTCTCAAATGAAAAGAAAAGGCATAATTCTTTATTTTAGCTATCTTTGTCAATGGGTGAAATTATTTGCTGATGGTATTTCAACCCCCTTAATAGTTTATTTGATTATAGAACTGACAGAATCTAAATGAAGCTAGGAAATGCGATAAAATAAGAATAACGGACATCTTCCTGATACGCCTGAAGGAAAATAACAAATCCGGATCTGAATGAACCCCCCTGAAACGTCGATGCGGGTCTAGTATATTATTCTTTTAAAGATGTAGACTACGTACAGTCAATCTCAAAATTCGATAATCTTCATGATGACTTAAAATTGACCAAAATATATTTATCAATAATTGCAGTGTATTTTGAAGGGGGCTTTTAAGTATGCTTCAGGAAAAAAAATTCAGTTTGAAATTGTTTATTTATCAGAAATAACTTAGAGTTTTAGCTTTTGCTTCTTTGTTTGGGAAATGTTACAATTCTTATCTACTCCTAATCATCAAGGTCTCATGTAGTTCTCGAAAGGAATCTCTACAATTCTATTTGGGCGGTGTTGATTGAAATTTAAACTTTCATTGCTTATAACAATTAAAATAGTTATGATTTCCAAAATAATTTTTTCAATAAAACCTGCTCAAATAGAATTTCAGAGAATCCTTCAAAGAATTAAATTAAGCCTTGATTATTAGGATTGGATAAAAATTGAAACTTTTCCTTAATGAGAAAGCAAAAATTTAAACTCTCAATATTTTGTGATGAATAAACAATTTCAATCTGAATTATTTTCTTCTGGTGCACACTTGGGAGCTCTCTTCAAAATACGAAGCAATTATTTATAGATATCTTTTGTTCAATTTAATAAATCATTACAAAGATTATCGAATTTTGAGATTGACTGTATGTAGAGTGCATCCTTAACCGAATATAACGATTTTATTTAAGAATTGTTTCACTTCGAATCGAAAATTTTTACTCTTGAACAAGCAATGGAATTTTCAACCAAAAATAGGAACTCCTAACTATTAATAGTTGCATCTTCAATCAAAGAGAAACAGATTTTCTACAAAACTGTTAAATTTTCTGCCGCAAAGGAAGATTTTTGAACAAAATTGTTGGACTTTGAAACCAAAACGACTCCAAAAGATTGTGATTAATTCATAATAATGTCTAAAAATATGGAGAATTTAAAAACAACAAATGAAACCCAATAATAAAAAGTCTACTTATATATTTTTCGTCGAGGATAATAATCTTTTTCGCTCAAAAATTTTATTATTTTGTTGAAAATTTATTTATTTCATTAAAAATTGAAAATCCCGTTGAAATTTGGTTTATTCTCGAATTTTTTAATTTCGAAATTCAACTGTTGTCGAATAGAATTCAACAATTTTTTAAAAAATGGATAATTTGGTTGAAAATTCATTTTTTCGAGTTGAAAATTCATCTCTTTTGGCAGAAATTCATTTATTATTGAAATTGGTACATTGACGGATTGATTATTATTAGGCTGTTTATTTTTAAGGATTAAAATGTTTCAGTGGAAATTCTTTCTTTGTGGTTTCATACATGTATGTATTTCCGGCTCAAAATTGAAATCTATTTCGGTTGAACATTACTGTTTCTTACTCAACATTTTAGTACTCCATTTTTGGTTAGAAATTGATCGTTTCTAGTTAAAAATTGAAATAAATAATTGAGAATTTACCAATTATGTTAAAAATCCATTTTTTGGTGAGAGACTTATCTCTGTGATTAAAAAAATTTGAGAATTTGTTGAAAATTTGAAATTTTAGCATTAAAATTTAATAATTTGATGGAATTTTGTTCCTGACCTGAGAAATTATTTTTGGTTGAAAACTCCACTATTTCGTTGAAAATTTGTATTTTTGTTCTGGAAGTTCATCTTTATAGGGAATTCCCACATTTTATTTTTGGTAAAAATTGTTTCCTTTTTAGTTGACTCCAAATAAAAATTCCATAGTGTCAGTTAAAAATCTATTTGTTTAGTTAAACATCCATTTTTTTTTAATTTAAAATTTGAGTAATCAAATTCTGGTTTAATAATCTTTTTTATTAGAAGTTAATCAATCTGTTTGAAAACTCAACTCCTTTAGTAAAAGAATTTTTTTTCAGTATAAAACACTTATGCCTGGTTTAAAATTGGTTTTTTAAACTGAAAATGTTACTGTTCCACTTGTGGTTGAAAATAATAATTTTTTTACTTTGAAATTCGACTATTTTGTTGAAACATTTTATTTTTATTAGAAAATGATTCTTCTCATTTGGAAATTAATCTTCTTGTTTGAATATTCACCTTCATGGTTGGAAATTAGAGTGCTCCTGTTGAATATTTCTCTTTTTAGTTGAAAATTCATCTTCTTGCTTTGAATTTTAACTGTTCTTGTTTGTAGATTCATAATGTTATTTGAAAATTCATCGCATTTGTTGAGCAATAAACTATTTTGTTGAAAATTTGTTTTTTTTTTTTTTTGTTATCGTGAATTCATTTTTCTAATTGTAAGTCTGACTGTTCCAATTTTTGTAGAAAAATTATGTTTTTTGGTTGAAAATTAGAGTATTCTTCTCAAAATTGATTTATTTTGCAGTGTTTGACGCCACCCCGACTTGGAAGCTTCCTTCAAAATACGCAGCAATTATTAATAGATACATTTTGGTCAATTTTCTAAATCATTACAAAGATTATCGAATTTTGGGATTGATTGTACCTAGAGTACATACTTAATATGAGGTCCAGAGGAAATGGAAGTGGCATTTCAAATACATTGGTATGAATGTGAGAAAAGACGAAATGAAAAATCAGAATCGCAAACGAGTCGTGAAATGATCGAGTAACCGCTGGACAAAAATGAACCTCTGGAAATTTCTTCCAGGAATAGTGACTGGTCGCGGAATTCTGAGTCACCACTTGAGCGTTCAATTCGAGAACACATTCATTCATTGACTAGTGTAGTAAATGTGCCTCAAAAGAACCACGTGACATCAGATGACCCAATAAATCACATTTTCAATGAAATTAGACATTAACATCTAATTTTTAATAACATTAAATATGCTAGGATGTCATTAATTATTTTTTTATTAAATTTTAATCAGACGCTGATTTAGGGCGCTGTAATTTTAATAATTTTATAGTCAGATTTAACCGAATGAATTGGTCCAAGCACGTTATTACATTTAGAATTAGGAGAATAATTTTTGATAAGTTTCAGGGATCATAGCGATTTGGTAGTTCAGATTTAGGTACACAAGGAGATTTTTTCGGGAAAAGTGAATCAAAAGGAGATTCCATTTATTATTCTTAATTTTGTATGTATTTACTTATTTTACATATTTGCCTTCTTTCTCAGTTTTTGAAGAATTCTGATTTTTTTTATTAATTTATTTTTATCTTATTTATTCATATACATATATATTATTTTTATCAGAAATTCAAGTTTCTTGTTCAAGATTCAACTATTTTGGAAAAAATTCGTCTTTCTAGATTGGAAATTCATCTGTTCTTTTAAAAAATCAATGTTATGGTCAAGAATTTAACTTTTTTGTTGAACATTCCTCTTCTTGAATAAAAAATTTGTCATTATGGATCAAAAATGTTCATCTTTTCTAAGGAAAATTTTTTCTTGTTAAGTTGAGAATGAAATTTATTTTTGAAAATTTAACTTTTCGTGTTATAAGAACAAATGTCATCTGAAAAATTGTTGGAAGTCACCTATTCGGTTGTAAATTCAACTGTGTGGTTGAATTTGTCTGTTTTTGGTCTTTTTCTTGGAAATTCATTTTTTTTTTTTTTTTTTTTTTTGTTGAAAATGTATCTTTTCAACTTGAAAATAAACTTTTTTGTTGACAATTAATCATTGCGGGCTTAAAAGTCAACTGTTTTGAAATAAAAAATATTATGTTCAAGGAAATTCAACTATTTTTCACAAGTCATCTTGTTTTTTTTGAAAATTTAACTGTTAGCTTCCAAAAAGTATATTCAACTTCCCATTTTTTCTTCAAGATTAATAATTTCAGTCTAAACTTAATAGGTTGACAATCATCTTTTTCCTTAAAAATTCAACTGTTTTCTGGAGAATTCTTCTTTGTGTGTGTACCAATTGGATTCAAATTGATCTTGCTCTCCACCGTAAAATCTTTTTGGTTAAAAATTTGTTGTTGTTTGAAGTTTAATTGTTTGTCAATTCCTCTTTTTTTTTGTAACCATATTTTCAGTTTGGAATTCAAGTATTTGTTCTAATGTTGAACTCTTTTTTTTTTTTTTTGATTCTTCTTTTTTTAAACTCATTCTAGTTGAAACTTCATCGCTTTGGTTGGAAAATTGGACTATTTTGTTTAAAATTCACATTTTTTCGATTGAAAATTGATACTTTATAAATTGTAGATTGATCTCTTCTATTCAAATACTATTTGAAGGTAAATTGTTTTTGAAAAGTCCATTCCTTTAGTTTGAAGATTCGTAACTTCAGTTGAGAATTCAACTACATATTTTGTTTTAAATTAAATTTTCCCTTGATAATGCAATAATTCCGTTTGAAAATTATCTTTAATGGTTGTAAATTCTTCTTTTGGTTTTATAAGTGATCTTCCATGTTAAAAACGCCTTAATTTATTTGAGAATCAAACTTTTTCGTTTAGAATTTGTATTTTTCTTGCATTTTAATGGGTGAAAATTTGTATTTCTCTATTGTTAAAAAGTATTTTTTTGAAGTGAGAATTCAACTGTCCTATTTTGGTTGTGAAATTCGGTTTCTTTCAGTTAAAGATTCATGCATTTTTTTGTTAATTTTTCTTTTGGTGGAGAATCAATATTATTGGTTGAAAAATTATTTTCTAAGCTAAGGTCTCAATTATTGTTTCCCAATGCTTTTTTCAACATTTTAACTCGATCTCTCATTCTGTGCGGACGTGAAATGTTGCAAAAAAAAGCTATAATTGTGGGTTACGTGACTCACGTATCACATGGCCTTGATAAAACATCAGTATTGTTGATTAAAAATTCAACTATTCAGTAAAAAATTCAACTATTTGGTAAAGAATTCAACAATTTAGTTAAAAGTTCAACAGCTACTTTATGAAAAAAAAAAACGTTTCCTAAATTTGTTTTCTTAAGTTTCGAGTTTAAAAAGCAGGGGGTGCAAGAGCGTGAGAAAATCCGGCAGAAATTGCCCGCTAAAGGAGAATAATGAGAGTAAAAGAATGAAAGTATATCAAAGAAGAGAAGAAAAAGAGGGAAGGTCGTATGAGGTGAAGGCTTATGGGTAAATTGTGGAAAGAGTAATTAAAACGAAGAAATTGAGAATTTTTTGTGTATCAGTGAACCAACACATGAATTTCATATGTTTTATGCATTGTACAATTCAACATTGTATGCATTTCTTGCAATTGTTTTATCAAAATACCAGAAACCGCTTTTCTTGATCAAATGTTCTTCCCAAATAATTACTCTATTACCTTTCATTTTAATGTTCCACTACTACTTTAAATAAAATTGTGAGATTAATTTTCCTCCAGAAATTGTATTTTTGGCCGGTGACGTTCTCATTGAAACCGTGACGGTCCAAATGTACTTTGTACATTTGTATGTCTCCCCTTGACAACCGTAGTTTATACCATAATATGTGAATTTCCTATCTGAAGGACTATTTTTTCACCAAAACAGTTGAATTTTCAAGCCAACAAGAGAATTTTTTAAACAAGAATCTCATTTTCAACGAACAAATATTATATTTCTATGATTCAAGATAAATTTTCAACTTGAAAGGACGAATTTTTTATTAAACAGAATTTTCCATGAAAAAATGACTTTCACAATGTACATATCTTAATTTCAAAAAGAAAAATTTTTTTATTTCCAACTGAAAAGTAGTATTTATAATAAAATATTCACATTTTTAGTCTTAAAATTTGAATTTTCAACCGAGGAAATTAATTTTCTTTCAAAAAACTGTTTTTAACGAATGAATGGATTTTTACCAACATGGTTGAATTTTCAACTGAAAAATATAAGTTGTAAATCTAAATTATATTGCCTAAATCATTTTTAAAATTACTCTCAAACAGAAAATAAAACTGATTTTGAACCAGTTTAGTTCAACGAAAAGTAGACATTCTAGATAATATAGTTCAATTCCCAGCCACAAAAAGGATGAACTCCTAATAAAAAAAAAATTTTAATTTTGAATGAAAAAAAGACGAATTTTTAGTTTCAGAAAAAAAATTCGTGGCCCAAAAAAATTTCAGCTAGTTTAATTTGAGCAATTAATAGATTAGTTTCTTCTAAATAGTTAAATCACCGACAAAAAAAAAAGATGAATTGAGGGTACGGCTTGCAGAACGATTTTAGCGCGTGGACCCAGCCAGTCTAGGAGGCAAGAGAAGGGATAATGCATTGCTACGGTCTAAGCTGATTGGGCAAATGACAAAACTTGGTTTTGAAATTATTTGTCCAATCAATTTGTCCCACAGCAACGCGTTATCACTTCTCTTGCCTACTAGACTGACTGAGTCCACTCTCTAATATCGTTCTGCAATCGACACGCTCAATCTCTTACAAGATCGTTAATTTTGAATGAAAAAAGATGAATCTACAACCAAATAGTCCTTTTCCAGCCATCAAAGATAAATTTTAACCTAAAAATAGAATCCCTAAATTTTTATATTGAAAAAATAATTCGAGACAAAAAGGAACAACAATTATTTTCAACTGTTCATTTTGAACAATTAATAAATTATTTTTTTTCTAAATAGTTGAATCTCTAGTTTTAAAAAAGATAGATGAATTGAGAGTACGGATTGAAGAACGATCTTAGCGCGTGGACTTAGTCTAGTAGGCAAGAAGAAGGGATAACGCATTGCTACGGGATGAGCTGATTGGGCAAATGACGAAACTTAGTTTTGAAATTATTTGCCCAATCGATTCGGCCCGTAGCAACACGTCATCCCCTCCCTTTCCTACTAGACTGGCTGAGTCCACTCTCTAATATCGTTCTGCAATCGGCACGCTCAATCTCTACTAGAACGTTAATTTTGAATGGAAAAAGATGAATTTTCAACCTAAAAATATCAATTTTTATACAATGATAGACTCCTTTATGCAGTTTAGAAAAATAATTCGTAAAAAAAAAACAAACAACAGTTTTCAACCTATTCAATTTGAGCAATAAAGATTAATTTTTCCCAAATAGTTGAATTCCCAACAAAAAAATAAATTACCAAGAAAGTATGAAATTTTAATCAAATTGTTCAATTTCAAACCGAAAACAAAAAAATTCCCAACAAAAAAATAAATTACCAACAAAGTATGAAATTTTAATCAAATTGTTCAATTTCAAACCGAAAACGTAAATGTTCTATCAAGAAGGCTAGTGTGTTTCCCGAATTCACGAATCAACAACAAAATATCTGACCTTTCAACAAAACTAATAGATTCTTTAGCTTAAGAGACAAGTTTTCACCCAAAAAATTTATTTTCAACCAAGAAAGATTAATTTTCTACCATTGAAAATTAATTTTTAATCCTGAAAGAAAATAGTTTATTCTGGAACAAAATAATAAAACTCCCTATAGAGTTGTGCAATTTTTCAACTAAGTGCCTGAATTTTTTGACCCACTAAGAAAAATATTAAACTAAATAGTTGAATCCTCAATGGAATTGATCAATATTTAACAATAAAGATCATTTTCATCTAGGAAAGATAAGTTCTATACAAGATAATTCAATCCCTAACCAGAAAGATGAATTTTCTACCAAGAAGATTAATGTTTCAACAAAAATGACGAATTTTAATAAAAAATTTGATTTCGAAACGAAAAATTGCGTATCGAATATGTTGATTCGAAGAGAGATAGTTTAATTTTCAACCAAATAGTTTATTTTTATACGAAAAAAATTAAATTTCAATTGAATTGATGAATTGTTAAGACAAAAAGAGGATATTCGTGGTGAACAGTTGAATCTTCAACCAAAAAAAAATGAATTCTCAACGAAAACTTGGTAGTTGATATTTCAACCAAAAGTTATTCTATTTTAAAGTCATGGACACATAAAGTCAACTATTATGAACGCATTTTTGAAAAAATAGTTCAATTTTCAACCAAAGAGATGGAAAAGGAAATTTTCAATAAAAGACTTCATTATTCAACAAAGCAGTCGAATTCTCAACCAATAATATAATTTTTGGACCAAAAGGATCAATTATCCACTTTAAAAAATGACTAATGAACACAATACAAGAATTTCAATCAAATAGTTAATTTTACAACTGAAAAAGATTAATTTCCGACCAACTACGGAATATTTAAATCATTTATTTAAAAAATGAACCTCATGCTAAAAATGAAAAAAATTTTCAACACAATAGTCGAATTTAAAACACGAGAGATGAATCTTCTGCCAAAGGAATGCATTTTTTGAAATAATAGTTTAACTTTGAACCAAGTAGTTGAATTTTTGAACAAAAAAGATTAGTTTCCTCACCCTTATTCTCTTCTTATTTTACTGAGTAGTTTCACTTCAAACTCGCCTCTACAAAAATAAAACACTTGCTTGATAAAGCATGCAAGTTGGAAGTGAAACTTGTAGGTGATGAAATAAGAAAAGGAGAAACAAAAGTTAATCGCAGGGCAATCGTGCAACTAAAAGAACTAGAATCATTTAGCACAACAGTGTGAAGTTTGCATCATTTCGTCGTTGCTGAAGTTTCACTTTAGACGCTTGTGATTTTTCACACGCAAATTCTGGAACGAAGTTCCTTATTTTTCTTTTTATTTTGAATGACGAAATTTTTCGAATAAATAAATGGATTCAATTTTATTGGTGGAATTTGAAAAGGGTTTTGAAAATTTGTTCACGATTTTTGCCGGATTTGTATAACGTACAAACTACAAACACCCCAACAATAAAGAATATAAAAGACAAGAAGGTTGTTGCACCGGTTCGACCAGATTGTCAACCTACCTCAACCTTCAAGTCTCGAGCCTTCCACAAAAAGAAATGATTGTTTTAACTTTTTATCAAGGAGGTATAAGTATAAACTCGTTGGAGGACGTCATTTCTCAAAGTCGATGCTATTATTACTATTGAAGCTAATTATTGATGTAATAAAAAACTTTTGATTGGAATAATCTCAGGAGTTCTAATTGTCTCAGCTTCACGTGATTTCCAAAACATTCCAGGGATTCTACGAGATTTTGAGGGATTTCAAAAGATTAGAAAGTTTTAAGTTATTCCGAGAAGTTAAATTAGATTCCAAGCGATTCCAAATGATATCGGAGGATTTTCAGAGATCTTGAGGGATTTGTAGGCGCGGAGTCTCTTGCGCATGCGCAGTGAATGTGCACTTTACCGGCCTAGGCAGGTAAAGTAACCCCATCACTGGCCACGCCGAAAAAGACCTACTTTGCTGCGTCAAAACACGCACGAGAAAGAAAGCGAAGAAAACATACTCGTATCACATAAAAATACTTTCTGAAGCTTATTTATATTTATTCATCTAAAATTGATCTTGGGAGTAATTTTCTAGGAACGGAGGTGATTTCTTGTGTCTGCAGGGACAGACAGAGAGAGACTTGCTCTATTTCCTACGATGCTAGAACGACACAAGCACGACTGTAAATTGTGAGAACCAGTGCATGTCCAAAAAAATGAGGAAATAAAGAATGTAAGGAAGTTCTTGATTTCTATCAGAAAAGGTCGAAACTGAATAATTTCATATTTCCATTTTTTGAAGGACATGCTTCAAATTTTCATTATTTCAAGATTTAAATTATGTCATTTTCATTTATTCCAAGATTTTAATTATATAATTTTTATTTATTTCAAGATTTTAATTATATATACATGATCAAATAATTTTGAACGGTGCTTATGAAACAGTTGTTTTTCAAAAAACAGCTCTTTATCAACATTGCTGTTTTACTTTGAAGACGCTCAAATTCGGAAATGATAAGAAATTATTGTGCCCGCTTGGACGCATGGAATAGTTTAGTAATTCTCTGTCGATCACTGAAGTTAAGACTGCTTGGCTCGGTTACAACCGGATGGGAGACCTCGTATTAGAGCAGGGTATTTTTTTATATTTAAGCTGACTTCACTTTCCAAGTTACAGTGCAACCTCCGGATAAGCCCTCTCCGAATAAGCCCGCTTCTCCTTTTCTTCGTTCGAAAGTTGACCCCACT
>WSXT02193978.1:0-19422 GCA_011762715.2 Neuroterus valhalla
AAACAGTTCGATTCAACCAAAAATAAATTTTCATGTGGGTTGTTGAAATCTGAACTAAAAAAGGCAAATTTACTGAGAAATAGTTAAATGGACAACCGAAAAATGTGAATTTCAATTAGAAATGTTAGTTTTTAGCAGAATGATTGCATTTTTCATCAAGATATTTAATTTCTCCATTTAAAATATGAACTTTTTACCAAACAGTTCCTTCTCCAATATTCAAACAATAACTTCAAGAAAAAATTGTAGAAATTCTAAAAAAGAGCTGAATTTTCAACGAAGAAGATAAATTTGCTACGGGGAAATCAAACTCAACGAAATCCGTAAATTTGCCACCATTTAGTTTGATTTTCATCATGAAAGTTGATTTCTGAACTGAAACCAAATTTTTCTACTGAAAGTCGAATTTTCGAGGTAATAAGATAGTTTTTCAATCAAAAAGTTGGATTTTAAGACAAAGAAGATAAAATTTCAACAGAGAATAAATCAGTTAGATTTTTAACTGAAAAAATACGAATTGCAGCGGAAAATTAAAATATTGACAATTTAACAAAAGAATATATAAGTTAAATCAAGAAACATTAACTTTGAACCAAGGAAGATGACTTTTGAACGAATTCATTCAATCTTCAATACAAATTTCAATTTCTAGCCATAAATATCAATTTTATTAGAAGACGAATCTCAACAGGTTACATAAATCTTCAAACAGGAATGGAATACTCAATTCTCCTCTTGAAAAAATGATTTCATTAAGGAAAAAAAAGACTTTTAAAAAGAAAGATTAATTTTCAATCATAAGACAAAGGAGGAATTCCAATTTGCAAGCAAAAGTGGAATTATTAAGTTTTTACCTGAAAAACTTGATTTTCAACGAAAAAATCTGAATTTGTAACGAAAAATTCAGTAATTAATAGTCAAACGTAATAAAAGAGTTTCAGATGAAAACAGTTCGAATTTCAACCCAAAACTATCGGTTCAGATACTAAATATTGATTTACTGATGAAAAACATAATTTGCATAATTTATAATATATGCTATGAACTTTGAACCAAAAATGGAACAGTTAGATTTTTTGTAGAAAAATTATTTTCAGGATAAAAAACTAGTTCCCAAGAGAATAGTTATATTCTTTACCAGAACAAGATGACTTTCAACAATATACATAAAGTTTCAACTAAAAAACGTCTTTCAACGGGAAAATATTTTAGATAAGGAAAACAAGAATTTGAAACTACCGAAAAAAACGAACTTTTGGAAAAAGACTTGAATTTCTTTCGTAGAGGAGAAAAGATGAACTAGACTGTTCAAATGTCAATCCAGAAAGACAAGTTCTTTGAAAACGATTGAATTCGCAGATAGAAAGTTAATTTTCAAACAAGAAATTCGATTCTCTACCCAAAAAAACAAATTTCCAACCAGATAGTGGAATTTTCATATAAATTATTTTCAAAAAAAAAATCAGGATTATTATTTCCAATTGTTTAAATATTGTTGCATTCAAGTTTCAACCAAGGCAATGAACTTTTAACTGATCTGATGAAGCTTCACTGCAATAGTTAAATCCTCATTTCAAGAAACTAGTTTGAAAAAAAACGTACATTTCACTGTAAAAAGATTTTTTTCTTTCATCTGTTTAGTTCAGACTTCTTTCTTGCTTCAGAAGCAAAACGATGAAATTTCCGGAAAAAAAGCGAAGGAAATTTCCTTGTCCCACATCTCCGCATTCTCGGAATTTCTTGAAAACGTCGCTTGATACAGACTCCATCAAATGGTTGGAAGAAATTCACTCCCCATCCCAGCATTTTTGTATGCTTTCGGAAATAAGTTGCAGATGCAATAAGTGATTTCTAAATAGAAATAATCGAATTTCCAGAATAATCCAATCGAGCTAGATCGAACTGGAATTCCTTGTTCCATTCAAAATTCAGTCTGACCTCGAAATAAGCTGTCGAGACACTCGAGTACGGCGGACAGAGCCCCGCATTATTCTCACTTATTGCGCACATGTAAGTTCTCTCAGCTCTATTTGCGGTTACGATTCCTTGGTTTTGGTTCCTTCGAATCGCTGAAACGCTTTTCGTCGTAAGTAAACTCCGGAGTTTTGGGTCATAAATATGCTGGACACATTTCTGAGGGGAGTTTCTCTTTGTTTGCCCGTCCGTTCAAGTTTCGTGAGGGAGGAATATAGTGGGACCGAGATTCTTTCGTAACGTACTTTTATTTCAAATAGGCGGTCCTTGGAATCTAATTATCGGCATGGTCGATTCAAACTTTTATTATTTTTGCCTCTTCTTTGTTCACTGAATATACATATCTTCAAATGCGACACCTGATGCCATATTCAGTAACTAATGAACATATTCATTTACTAATTGTTGGGGTTGCGTGAAAAATCGGGATTGTTCTTCCATTTGAGGGCTGTGTGTAATGTCCATGTCTATTTCTCCCTCTTCTGTTCGGGTTGTCTTCCTTGCCTTTGTTCCTGGGAATAATAATCATTAATAAAAATTATAGATGTATTACATAATGATTAAATGCATACTATTACAGTAGGAACCGCGAGGAACAAGCGGCTCGCGAGATATCGCTCGAGATTGGTGCGATTCACAGGCGCAGTGACGCATGTGTCGCGCTGTACTCTATTTTACAAAAATCTTAAGAGGTAGGACAATTTTCTTGATGCTCATGTGTCTTCTCCCTCTATCTGTCTTTCTTTTTGACTACGATAATTAATTTTCGAATCAAACAGTAACAAAGATAGGTGAGTTACCGACTGCCGATACTATGTTTACAAATAAATGTTGGGGAGTTTTCTTAGAGAAAACAATCGATCGCGTTTTCTTTTTTCTGTGAATGATATAATCGCAATGTTAGGCGATAAAAAACTTAGTGCACCTGATGCTGAACCTCGCGAAAGCGTTTAATCTGCTGTTATTTTGAAGATTAGAGTTCGCAATGAGAAGATGTGGGGGACACTTAATTCTCTTGGTAAAAAAATCGTAATAATTTTCGTAAGCATGGTATAGTAGTTTTTTTCTCACCTTTGGTCAACTACCGTAGACCACGTTTTTTAAGTTATGAACCTATTTCATTAAGATAAAATGTATGCTGTTTTTAATTAAGAACCGTGAGGGATCAGTGGTCCGCGAGATACTATTCGGAGTTGGTGCGACTGACGGTTGCGGTAAGGCGGTGTCCCGCTGTACTCCACTCTTCCAAAATCTCAGGAGCTACACAATATTCTTGTCGCTGATCTCTTTTCTCACTCTATCTATCCCCCCTCTCTATCTCCTCCTCTCTTCTTCTATAAAAATATATAAATGATTGAAAATGATAAATCTATTCCACGTTGTTGTTTTTTAGTATGAAGCGCGAGGGACCAGCGGTTCGCTACATACCGTTTGGGGTTGGTGTGACTCGCGGTCGTGGAGTCGCAGTGTTACGCTGCACTCTCACTATACCAAAGTCTCTCGAGCTACGAACATTTTCTTGCCACTGATTTCTTTTCTCACTCCAAATATCTCCCTCTTTCTTACCCTTGTAATTAATTTCAAATAATACAATGCGTAAATGCAGTTTTAATTGGTAACGAAGATAAGTGATTTACTGACTGACGGTACTACCTTAACACCAGGATATTGGTGGAATCGTAATAATTTTCGTAAATGTGGCCTGGTAGTATATTTCTCTCACCTTTGGTCAACTACCGCTGACTATGATACAACGATCAGCAAACAGTTGTGATTGTCTACAAAGTCTTTTGGGACAATAGTCTGATTCACATCTGATAAAGCCAGTTTGAGCTAGGCAGGAGGATTCGTAATTTCATCTCACGACAAAGTTGTTCAAAGGAATCCACTTTCTGAACCAAAGTGGTCATCTCAGAAAAAAGGTTCATATTGTTAAACGAATAATCCAATTGGATAAGAAGGTAGCCATTAAAGATTTATTCAGATTAAGGGTCAATTTTTATGAAAAAAATTTTCTGCTTGAAAAGCCGGAAGCTGATTTGTATCCTCAGGAGCGTGTACTTCAACTCCAAAGTATAGTAGAGTTCATGATAAAGCGTCGAAAAGAGAGAAATTTCTAGCTCTCGAGTGTAACAACAACTATGATGCACGTAAACCTGTTTTTATTGCTTTGACAGATGATATAAGTTGATGAAAAGAACAACAGTGCCACAAATAATTACTTACCAAATTTTGACCAAACATAGAAATATTCTTGGTAGCATCACTTTTATGTAAGTGCGGATTCTGTTAAGGTCAGCTTGTGCTGGAGTGTGAGGAATGGTGCAAGAAAAAAAATCTTTAGATTTTTGCATCGTATATCACTTCGAATGAGAATTTGATAGGAGCTTTCGAAACTCGTAAACTGGAACCGAGAACAGAATTAATCTTGTCTCATAAATCCCTTACTTATGTCATAAGAAACTTTGGGCTACCACATATAGATATGTTTGGTACCAGAACCAATACGAAGTATAAGAACTATATATTGGCAAAAAGAACCAGGAGCCTTGCCTGTAGATGCTTTTACGGCTAAAGTATTCTGATGAATCAACACTGGACAGATCGACCCTGGTTTCCAATAGATTTTTCAATTCTTGAATCTGAAGCTTTTTATGCAAAACCGAATAGTAATATTCTATAATCATTGAATAAACTGCTGTGGCTGACGTGGTGAAGGATTACCTGTTTGCAGAAATTTTATCTAGGACCATTTTTTAGACGGAACTGGTTTCAGAAGAAACGGCAGACATTACAGAACAACTCTGAATTGAAAAAATGGTAGGGTTCCTGCAAGCTTGAGGATGCAAGCTTCTTGCGGAACCTCAGAAGAAGTAAAATTTGAGTAGCTTAGACTCCGTGAGATGTGCAGACGGTTTAACAATTTGCTCCTCACGGCAGATACATTGTAGGTACTTAGAGGATTTTTAGGCTATTCAAGAGACTGGGAGCCACTTGAGAAAAATTAGCTTCTCCCTTGGACGTGCACACCCATGGTAAATAGAGCTTACCATCGGATCTTGTCGTAAGCGATTTTCGTACTCGTTTTTCCTCCACTAATGATAGTAGTTCGTAAAAATATTCGGGAACGACCCCAGAGAGAACCCTGAAAGAGAGAAGACAGAGCTGCATCTCCCACCTATACTCCATACGGAGCCAACCGGACTCTCGTAAAGCAGACGTGATATGATGAAATTCTATGACTTCGTAGATAAATCTAAGACAGGCATTTTTTACCCTCTGTATCATCCCCTTCAGTTTTGCATTCAAGCAGCAGCCGTACGTTGTATTCGCAAAATTGGAGAGGGACAATAACAATGAAGGACATAGTGTAAGCTTAACTCTAAGAGGAAGTAAACGACTTAAAAGGAACAGTTTTCTTAAACGCAGACACGCTCCTTCAGTTTTTTCTTTGACATGTTCCTCAAAGCTCTAGCCAGATTGCATGGTGAGGTCTGGATTTCTTGCTTGAAAATGAGTTACGTTGGATAAGCGTGCACTATCAATCTTGAAATCGGATAAGCATGCACCCTTAAAGTTCCCTATAAGAAGCATTGCAGATTTAGAACTTTTTATAGCAAGAGCACGTTCCCTTGTCCACCTTGAAACAAAGTCTAATACGATGAAAGGAACAAAGCTCCGAAATCTATGTCTGCTAACTTAAAACGAACATAAATATGCGTGTTATGCTCATACATATGGATGGTTACTCTTACCCTGTCCTGAGATTTTTTTTTTTTTTTGTAAGAGGGGCAATCTTGCATGAGACACCCAACCTAGCAATCGTCTACGCTGGGTAAGCGATTCTTAGGTTGCGTAGTATCAGATTCCTACGGACTAAAACCGCTCCTTTACTGCCAACCCATTTTCCCGGAAACCTCTTTCGCATTACTTCAGGGAAATAGTGGTAAGGCCAATACGCCGTGCCTCGTCGTCCTTATGGTTCATTGCTGCTTGCCCTACTACATAACAGTAGCTCAAGGCTTTACTTTTGATGCCGCCTCTTGGTACACCTTGCACCGTATGTTTCCCAAAAGATTGTCCACCCGGGAACCTCCCCCTCGTGCGGCGCAGAGGTAACAGTGCGGAGTACTTTCGCACTCGGCGGACATGTGTCCCTCTTTGCCGCACCTCCAGCAGTTCGCCTTTTTATCAGGTCCGGTGCAACCCGCTGCCATATGACCGTACCCATGACATCGGTAACACCGGGTCATTTGCACCTTCATTCTTACACGACGGGACACCCACCCAACTTTCAGATGTCCCGTACGCGGTAGCCTTGCTGCCAGGTCTTCTTACAACTCAACGAATGCCTTAAGGTTACCCCTAAAGGCCTGTTGCGTAAAGTTTACCTTCAAACCCCCCTTCATGTCAACATCAAATTGCTTATCAATCGCCTCTTCAACTTCTTTACTTCCGGTAAGCTCATCGAGGTCAAGCGCCTCGACCTCGACACGAGTGACCAGTTCGCGGACCTTCCCCTCCCTACCAACCGCCTCCCTGCAGGCAGGCAACAATTTTGCTCTACCCTCTGCCTTGCTCCTGACCTCTGTGAGGATGTCCCCATCCCTGGTTTCCGAGCACCCTTGATTTTTACACCAAGTGTGTCCGGTTCGACCGTATTCTTAATGTTTCGCAGGACCTGAGCGTAGCTAGAACCCTCAGACGGTTTAATAAGAACCGCTTAAGGTCGATCCCGCCTCTGGCCCTCCTTTTTCTTCTTCTCCATCTTTTTATTCCCTACAGGCGGTGCCTCCAATAAAGAACTCGAGGCCACAGGTATAGGTAACTGCCCCCGAGGATTCGCCTTCTTCAGCGCTGGCCTCTTTGCCCTCGAGTCTGGTGGACTCGCGGTGGCTGTTCTCTGCCTGTTCCCTTTGGTGGAGGCGAGAGTTCTCCCGGCGTTTTCGTCCGTCTGAGTGCCCTGCTCAGACCCATGAGCCGCTTGACTGACAGAGGCTGCCAGTACAGCGGCGAATTTCTCCTTCCTCTTATCCTCTACAATTTTCCTCCAAAAGAAATATTTGTGAGACACTTTCATGCTTTATCTCCATTCTCGATCGTATTTCATTTTCTGAAGAGTATCCACTGCTTCTTTCAATCCTTCTGTGATCGGCATGTACATTTTTTTATACGACTTGCAGGAACTCGTCATCTCGTTTAGATTCTCCTCCATCTTGTTAAGATTCGCGAGCTCCTTTTCTCTGTGCTCTTCTACGGCGACCGTACTCAGCTTCGTTTCGATTTCGACATCGAGCCTCTTGCTCCGTTCATCTTCCGTCTCCAGCGAACATTTTCTCACACAAGCTCTTCTCCAGCAAATCGTTCTCCATAATGTTTCTGTCCCTGTCCTGAGGTATCGCTCCCAAAGTTGATAGGAATTTCATTAATAGATCTGGAAGATCGTTCGTATAAACTGAGAATAGATTTGGGCCGAGCACAGCACCTTGAGGCACTCTCTTTTTTCGTTGTCGAGTGGAAGAGCGTCGAGAGGCTGAAGTGTCCAAAACCTCAACTCACTGGCTCCTGTTCGGAATAAACCCACTTAATCATTGCAGCACATTATCAGATATATATTATCAGATATGGGGCTAGATCTTAACCTCCGGATTATCTGGAGCACGACCTATGTCATCTGCCACGTGGAGCTAAGTAGTGGCCATAGAGAACCCACTCCTGAACCCAGACTATTGGAGAAGCAAAATACTAGTGATGTTGATGAAGGGAATGATTTGCTGAAAGCAGATCTTTCTTAACACTTTCGACGAGTACGGGAGAACGGCAATAGTCCTCATCTTCATCACTGCCGGATGGCCACGTCTCTATTACATCTCTAGGTTTGATTTCCTTTACTTTATTACATCTCGTAGATGGTTCGAATATTTTTTTGTATAATGTCTGCTGCATCTTCGTTCGATCAGCCTGGATTCGGATACCTGTTAGTGATGGTGGATGGTCACTGTGGTCTTGTGGCTTCCTACAAAAATGAATAGAAGTTCAAGAGTTTTATTAATTGTCTATTCAAATATCGATCTGGTCATGATTACTGTCTTTTTCCGGTTTCAGATGGAGATGCCGCTTAGACCGCTCATTTTTGAGAATCCTAACCTGATCCGCTCTAGCATTCAACTTGTAAACTTCCTCTTCATTTTGCGTAATTGCTCAATTCTTTTTTTCGCGATCATCCTTGACAGTTAAGATAACTGATGTGAGACTCTGGTCTATTAGAATCTTAGATTCCTCTCATATTGTCTTGTTGTTTTCTTGCAGGATATCATTCACTTCTTGAATGAGGTAATCCTTCAGGATGTTGTTGTTTTCCTCAAGTCAATTATTAAACGCATTGATTAACATTCCTTCCTTCTTTTGTTGGGATAACATTGTTGGTAACTTAGATCTCGGTCCACAGCATTTTCTAATGACGCCCTGCGGCATAGCCTTCAAAATTTGTATAATGGTGTTAACAGAGAGGTAAAAGAAACAAGTGGGTGCAGGATGATACTCTCAGATGATCAGGCAGTTTCCCGAAACTGTAGAAGTACAGCAAATGTTATTTATATTCTTCATCTCCTGGTTAGGAAGGAACTTGGAGAAAGAGGAAGAAATATGTTCCTTCATTGTTCATTCAGGAGCAGGGTACTTATCGGAAGATGGAAAAATTCGTGGGAAGTAATGAGAAAGAAAAAAACAATGTTATGATGAGTGAATACTTGAGAGAGCGAGGGAAGAACGATAGTAGGAGTGTTGTCAGAGAGAGACAAAACAGCAGAGTGGAAGATAATAAAATGAATGAAAAGACGAGGTGCTTGAATAGATGAAGATGGTCAAAGAAATGGATCGATTGGATATATGGAAGGAGAGGGAAAGTTCGAAAAAAATGTATAGAAAGGGATAAAATAGGTCTTCTAGCAAGGAGTACCCTACCAGCACCTACGCGTTGCACAGCAACCCAGCCATTCATACCTTCGAGTAAAACGATTCATTCGCTAGGATCACAAGTAACTATTATATTTATCGACTCTCAAAATATAACTTTCAGATTTTTACTGGCACAATCAGATAAAGAAATACAGGAGAGTGGAATGAGTATTGGGATGAATAGTAAGGACGGCAGTGCATTTTTTAATAACTACAGGCACGGTTGCTTCGAAATTTGATTATTTTTATCTCTTCTTTGTTGACTTTATATACACGTTTTAAACTGAATACACATGAAATACGGAAGTGCGATCCATCATGTATGGTTATAGGGGACGGGGTTGCAGTTCGATACGACGCGTGGACCCCGACAAAGCAACCCTCGGAGAACTTGGTGATAAAAGGGAGGGTTTATGAAAATATCGAGATAGCGAATTTAGAAACAAAGAAATAAAAAAAGGGAGTGTGCAAATACGCACTCGGAGACTCTAAAATGTCCCTCGATGGACCTTGACGTAAACGCAGGTAATATTCAGGTCCTGAACGACACTTGAAAAAGACTTTTGGCGCCTTTATGAAAGAGGTTAGAAAAAGTCCCCTAAGTTAGCATATAGGGTAATCCTGCAAGAATGAACTCGCAACAGGGGAGAGAAGTACAAAGACTCTTTGAACGACTTTTTCCAGGCAGGAGTGTTACATGCTGTATATGAAATTCGCAGTTACTCTGACACTCGATTTAGTTCCCATTCTTGCTCTCTTCGATTTTGTTGAGAAGATAAACTGCAGGTCGAAACCGAAAACTTGAATTTGTTCGAATTCGTGAGAAATTGTGATAACAATTTACAGACGACAATAAATAGGGGATGAGTCCCGATTCGTCGAGATCTCGAATGTTAGGCATGGGCGGGATGGTTAGAGCCTAGATGGGTGACCGTTCCAGATTTTTGTTCAGAGGAACATATCTATATGGGAGCCGTTTATGGGCAGGGCTAAGTAATTAACATTTTAGTCGAATTCTTCACTGGATCGACAACTTTAAGAGCCCTATGTGATGGATTTTTTCGGGGACAGCTGAATTTTCAACGGAAAAGGACCTTTTAAATCGATGAAGGTGGATTTTCATGCAGAAAAAATTCTTTTTTAACCATGAGCGATAAATTTTTGATTGAAAAGAAACAATTTGATCCCAAATGGTTTGATTTTCAACAGTTGAATTTCCAACCGCAGAGGTGGATCTTGAAAAAAACCGATTTCAACAAAGTGACTCACCTTTGAACCAGAAAAGGTGAATTTTCAAAGGATTCAGTCAATTTCGAACTGGAAAAAAGTTAATTTACCACAAAAAATATATATGTGCTACAAGAAAAGATGAATTGAGGAACAAATATTATTTACAAAATTGTTGAGTTTTGAACAAAAAGAAAAAATAATGGTTAATCGCTATAAAAAAGAACTTTGAGAGATAACTTGACAGAATATTTGAATTTTCCAATAAAGAAATAATATTCAAAACCAAATAATAAATTTGTGAAAAGTGTCACAAGAATAATGTTTTTTATAGTCATCTTTTTAGATTTTACGACCAAAGACCAATTTTGAACGAAATGGTTCAATCCTAAACCAAATAATGAATTTTCAACAAAATAGAATGATCTTCCACGAATAAAATATGAAATTCGAACCGGAAGACATGGATTTCCAACAAAAAAATCATTCGCCAGTCAAGGAATCGAATTTTATCTCAGCAGTTTAATTATGAAATCGATTGTTGAATTTTTAACCAATTCATTGGAATTTCAGCAAAAAAGAAAATTTTCAACTAAAAAGGTGAATCTTGTATCATGAAAATTTAACGGAAGAGTTTATATCCCAAACAAGAAGAATAATTTCCCACAGAAAAACAATTTTAAATACAAACCCAACAAAACTTTTGGATTTCAGAGACGAGTAGATAAATAATTAAGCAAAAAGTTTTCTTTTTGACTAACAAAGATGAATTTCAACAGAATATTTGAACTTTATACCCAAAAATTCTTGCAACAACGAAAAATATAAATTTTCATATAAACAGTCTAATCTCAAGTCGAAGAATATAAGTTTTCAACCAAAATCGATCAAGTTTAAAAAAAAATGTTCTTAACAGGAATTTTTAGATTCTGGAACAAAAAGACGAAAAATAAACCAAAAAGTTTAATTTTCGTCTAACAAGGATGGATTTAAAAAAGTATTGGAATTTCTGAGCAAAGAATCCGACTAAAAACTAGGAACATTAATTTGCAAATGAACAGTCTAATCTTTAAACAAAAAATAAACATTTTCAACCGAAATTGTAATAGTTAAATTTGTAAATTTTGAGAACATAGAAAATTACTATGGAAGGAAAATTTTACTCGTTAAGTTCCACGATAAAAACGAATTTTTAAAAAATATTCCTGAAAAATAATATATATATATATAATCAAACAGGAATCTGATTTTCATACCGAAAATCCAATTTTTTGCAAGAGTATTTAGTTTCAAAACCTGAAAGTCTAATGTTTCTGTGAACAGTTTACTCCCAAACTGGAAATATAAATTCTCAACAGCAGAGTGAATGTTTAATAAATAAAGATTAATTATCAACCAAACAGCATGATTTTCCGATGCAAGGTTCGATTTTTCCACACAAAAAATGAATTTTCAACAGGGAGTTTGAAAAAAATTAAAATTTGACTTCAATTCAACTTTCAATATGGAAGAGACATTTCTAACCAAATAGTTTCATTTTTAACAAACAGAATGAATTCTCCGCCAAGAAGATTAATATTCTACCCAAAACGATTTTATACGGAATAGTGATATTTTCGTAAAAATAGTTGATTTTCTGACCAAATAACTGAAGTTTTTTCCAAAACAACTTATTCAACTACCAAAAATATGAGTTTTAACAAAAAAACTATCTTCAACCAGAAAGGCATAATTTTTTACCAAGTTGTTGGAATCCTGAGCTGAAGTACAAATAGTCTAAAAAAAATGAAATTTTCAGCAAAAATGTTAGTTTAAACCGAAAATTTGCCTCTCCAATCAAGAAAAGAATAATTCTCAACCAAATATGTAAAAGTTAATATTCTAAAACGGAAATATTCTATTTTGACATCTAAAAAAATTTAATTCCGTAATATTCTAACTCAAATCATAAATAAAAAATAAAGAAATTGGATTTCCCAAAAATTATTAAAATTACAAAATAGTGTCATAATGCATGAATCGTGATAAAAAATTAAGTATTCTCAACCAAATTGTTGAATTTTCGGCTGAAGATGATAAATTTACAATTAAAAATGGGACAGTTGAATTCGCGAATTCAAAAAATCAGCTTTAACCAGAAGCGAAATAAATTTTCCACAAACTGCTAAAATATCTAAATAAGTGGTTCGATTTTGAACTGAATAATAATCAGATTTTCTAGTTAAAAAAGTAAATTTAAAATAAAAGTGAAAAAGGCGAATTTTCCACAAAATAGTTCGATTTGCAACATGAAAGTTTATTTTCTATCTAACAACACAATGTCTCATTTTTCTTGAATCCAAATAAAAATAATAGAAAATATGGATATAAGAGAGAAGATGGTTGAATTTCAAATCGAATATAGAAAAGTTACATCTTCTGCATGAACTTTTGTTGTATCGTTGGGTGGACCCCCTCCCCCCTTCCCTCCCCTTCCCACCGTTCAAATAATTGATGTAGTTTACAGGCATCCTCTTATTTCCTTCAACTACTGTCGAGCCAAAAGTTTGTCGGTAACCAGCTGCACTCAAGAGTATTGTTCTCTTTCAGTTTTCCACTCCCCTGCCCAAATATGATAAAAATCCGACTGCAGCTGCTTGGATTTCGGAAAGGAATTCGCGTTCGCTAGATTCTTCGAGGAAAATATCAATAAATCTCTGTCATACGAGGAAGAAAAATTTTAATAATGAAAAATTGACTTTTTTAAAATAAAAGAAAAATTTTCGATCCAAAAGGAAGAGTTTTCAACCAAAAAAAAACAAATTTTCAACCCAAAAGTTGGATTTAAAACTGAAGAGGTGAATCTCAAAAAAGCTGTTTTAGTTTCAACTAACGAAGAATAGTTGTTAACCAAATAGTCTGATTTTAACCACAAAGGAATCAATTTTCTATCAAAAAGATGTGTTCTACCAAAAAAGACGAGGTTCCAAAAACAAATTATTCTTTACAAAATTGTTTAGTTTTAACAGGAAAAGACGGATTATTATCCAAAGAGTTGAATACCTGTTGGAGGAAAAAATTTCAACTATTTTAGTTAAATTTCACAGGAATAAGAGGATTTCAAACAAAATAGTTCAATCCTAAACCGAATAGATGAATTTTGAAAAAAGTGAACTAATTTTCCACTTGTAAAGGCGAATTCGCAACGAAAGGGTTCAGTTTTCGAAATGGAAAATCAAATGTTCCAGAAAATAGTTGAATTTTGAACCAAAGAGATGAATTTTCAATCAAATAATTGAAATTTCGATAGTAAAGTGATTTTGCACCTGGAGAGGTGAATGGTGAAAAAAAGAGTTTCAACGAAAAAAGTTTGGTCTTCAACCAAGAAGACTATCGTAACTCTAAGAATACAATTTTTAAACAAACTAAATTATTTCCAAGAAAATCTTTGAATTTTTCAAACAAAAAGATAAGTGACGAACCTGAAAGTTGAATTTTCGACAAACAAAGATGGATTTAACAAATTATTCGAATCTTGAAAAAGAAGGTTCAAGTTACAACAAATTACATAAATTTCCAAAGAAACAGTCTAATCGTGAACGAAAACAAACTCTAATCAACCATAACTACAATAGTTAAATTTTCAATCCCCACAGGGATAAGAAATTAGTCTTAAAAAAAATTTCAACTAGTCGAATCCCAAGGGAAAAAACAAATTCCCAAAAACATTTTGCAAATCTCAGCGAAACTAGAGAGTCTTTCTTTCAAAACTCTCTCTCTTCTCCCTCCTCGAAATGGATAAGATCATTTACGGACGGCCTCTTACTCCCTTCGACAACCGTCCTGTAGTTTTCCACTCCTCTGACCAAATGTGCAGAATCCAAGCGCTCCCAATAAAAAATCGACTACAGCAACTAGGATTTTTGGAAAGGAACTGAGCCAAAGGGTTTTGATGCCTGTCGATAACAAATTTCCGGAACCGATACCGGAAAAATCCGGATGGCTAAGCAGGACGATCATTACCCATAATTTATTCGCGTCAACTGAATTCTAGAAAGGAAATGGAAAAAAAAATTTCCCCTTGAGTGTATTCAAGGAAAAGAGTCCCGAGAAGGTTTCTCGTGCTTGGGTGATCTTTTCAGGAACCTTTCCCTTCCTCGGAAGCTCCCACAAAGGGATCAGCGAGTCCGACGCAGTAAGCCTCGATGAAAGTTGGGACTTCCCTTCAGCCCACCTATAAAGTGTAAACTTGCTAGGTGTAAGCTGACACGCCTGTTCAATACGAGAGCGAGTGAAAATGTATTAATGGCAGGGTGGCACGCGAGTTAAATGTATAAATATAAAGGGCAATTGGTGAGGGTATGTAATTATAGAACGCTGTGTTTACAGGTAGTATTTAGAGCGTAACGAAATAGAGGGTTAAAACAGTTCAATTTAAACGATTTTTTTAATGGGCTTCATGATTGTAGAACAATTATTTCAAAGGTTTTTCTTCTCAGCCACATTTATTCAAATTTAGTCTGCTTCAGTTAAATTCAACGAAGAGTTGAGTTTTATTGCGCTGAAAGAACATTTGTTTATTCGCGGTCACATTTACTCGAATTCACTTGTTAAGTATACTCACATTTAGTATATCCTTCTCGAATTTAAATAACCTAGTGAAGATATGATTTTTATTGTGCTGGACGAACATTTGTTCATCCGCGGTCACGTGTACTTGATTCACTCGATAAGTATATTTACATCCAGTCTATCCTTCACGAATTTATCCAGACTAACTAAGAGTTGAGTTTTCTTGCGCTGAAAGAACATTTGTCTATTCGAAGTCACATTTACACAAATTCGCACCCTAATTCCACTTACATTTAGTATATTCTCCTCGAATTCAACTATACTTGAGAAGAGTTGAGTTTCATTGCGCTGAACGAACCTTTGTTTATTCGCGGTCACCTCAACTTGAATTCACTCGATAAGTATATTTACATCCAGTCTATTCTTCACGAATTTATCCAGACTAACAAAGAGTTGAGTTTTATTGCGCTGAACGAAAATTTGTTTATTCTCGTTCACATTTACTTGAATTCATTTAATGAGTATTCTTACATCCAGTCTCTTCTTTTTGAATTGGGCCAGACTAACAAAGAGTTGAGTTCTATTGCGCTGAATGAACATTTGTTCATTTGTGGTCACATTGAATAGAAACAACTTGATAATTCTACTTACCTTCAGTCTATTATTCTCGAATTTATTCGGACTAGTGAAGAGTTGAGTTTTAATGCGCTGAACGAAAATTTGTTTGATATTTGTCACATTTACTTCAATTCACTCAATGAGTACTTACATCCAATCTATTCTGCTCGAAATGGACGAGACTAACAAAGAGTTGAGTTTCATTGCGCTGAACGAACATTTGTTTGTTGGTGGTCACATTTAACAGAAACAACTTGATATTTCTACTTACCTTCAGTCTATTCTTCTCGAATTCATTCAGACTAGTGAAGAGTTGAGTTTTATTGCGCTAAACGAATAGTTGTTTATTCTCGGTCACATTTATTTGAATTATTTTAATGAGTATTCTTACATCCAGTAAATTCTTCTTGAATTGGTCCAGACTAAAAAAGAGTTGAATTTTATTGCGCTGAATGAACATTTGTTTATTCGCGGTCACATTTAGCAGAAAAAACTTGATAATTCTACTTACATTTAGTCTATCCTTCTCGAATTTATTCAGACTATGGAAGAGTTCAGTTTTGTTGCGCTGAACGAAAATTTGTTTATTCTCGGTCACATTTACTCCAACTCATTTAATGAGTCTATTTACATCCAGTCTATTCTTCTCGAAATGGACGAGACTATCAGAGAGTTAAGTTTTATTGCGCTGAACGCACATTTGTTTATTCGCGGTCACATATACTTGAATTCACTTAATAATTCTGCTTACCTTCAGTCTATTCTTCTCGAATTCATTCAGCCTAGTGAAGTGTTGAGTTTTATTGCGCTGAACGAAAATTTGTTTATTCTCGGTCATATTTACTCCAATTCACTTAATGAGTCTACTTACATCCAGTCTATTCTTCTCGAAATGGACGAGACTATCAAAGAGTTGAGTTTTATTGCGCTAACGAAGATTTGTTTATTTGCGGTCACATGTACTCGAATTCACTTACTAATTCTGCTTACCTTCAGTCTATTCTTCTCGAATTCATTTAGACCAGTGAAGTGTTGAGTTTTATTGCGCTGAACGAAAATTTGTTTATTCTCGGTCACATTTATTTCAATTCACTTGATGAGTCTACTCACATCCAGTCTATGCTTCTCGAATTGGTCGAGACTAACAAAGAGTTAAGTTTTATTGCGCTGAACCAAAATATGTTCATTTGCGGTCACATTTAACAGAATTCACTTGATGATTCTGCTTACCTTCAGTCTTTTCTTCTTGAATTCATTCAGATTAGTGAAGAGTTGAGTTTATTGCGCTGAACGAACACTTGTTTATCTGCGGTCACGTTTACTTGAATTAAGCCAATAATTCTACTTACATTCAGTCTATTTGTCTCGAATTCAACTAGACTAAAAATGAGTTGAGTTTCATTGTCACTCGCATTTACTTGAATTCAAACGCATTTTCTCAATTCCAGTCGAGTTTTTTTTTGCATTTAGTACATTTTGTTTGAATTCAGTCAGATACACCTGTATTGAGTTTTATCGCTTAAAATAAACATTTGTCAAACGCAAGTGGCGTTCATCTTATTTTAGGAGAATTTACTTGAATTTAGTCACATTGAACTGGATTAGGTCATTTTCACTAACTTCTAGTTTACTATACTTGAATTTAAGTAAGATTCATTCAAATTGTTCTTCATTGCTCTAAACGAATATTTGCCTACTCTCAGTCCTATTTACTCAAATTCAGTCCCATTGTTTCTGAATTTAGTCACGTTTACTTAGATCCAATCTATTCTGCTTGAGTTCAGTCAAACTTACTTGAATTGAGTTTCATTGCGTTGAGAAATGGAAATTTAGTGTGCATTTAGTCAGATACACTCGAATGGAGTCCGATTAATATAGAAATGATTTTTTAAATTACATTTGCTAAAGTTAGGTTGCATTTCTCTGAATGAAACATTTCTCTATTGTCAGTCACATGAACTCGAATTCAGTCGAGTTAACCTGAATTTTTGCCACTCGAATTCAGTCAGAAATCGAATTGAGTTTTATTGGTTCAAGAATTATTTCGTTCATAACATTTTTCTAAGTAAAGTTAAATTCCTCTAAACGGAAATATTTGTTTATTATGAGTAACGTCATCCTACATTGATTCGCTCTTCTTTAATTTAGTGGAATACACGAAAATTTAGTTTTTCTGCTCTCATATAACATTTATCCATTGCTGTTCGGGTTTACTTGAGTTCAATCGCAGAAGCTTTATTTTGAGGTAATGGAAAATTTGTTCATTGTCAGATACATTAACTCAAATTCCGTCAAGTTTACATGCATTCAGTTTACTTGAATTCAGTCAGATTCACAGAAATCGAGTTTTATTGTTTCGAAAATTTTTCAGCTCATGATTTTTGCTTTAATTAGGAAGCATTGTTACGAAAAAGAAATTTTTCATTTTCAGTCACATCACCTCAAATTTAGTCAATTCTACTCTAATTCAGGTAAATCTACATAAAATTGTTTTTATTGCTCTATGCTTACATCTATTTACTCAATCTGAATGATATTTTATCCTGGATTCCAAATCATCATTACTCATCCGTCATTACCAGGCCCCGTGTGCCAACCCCTGTTTCTGGATGTCCTACTGTTTTTACAAGATCGTTTAGCACCACACCATTTGTCATCGAAGTCGAAACATCCATTGAATTTCCAAAGATAGTCATATTCACCTTATTGAAGTCGAATGCATTTGAATTCAGTTTCATTGAGTTATATCTAGTAGATTTTACTTAAAATGAGTCAGATTTGCTTGAATCAGTCTCATTCGCTCAAATTCAGTCTCATATACTTTAAATTAGTCTTTTTCGCCTGAATTCAGCCTCATTCACTTGAAATAAGTCTCATTTACTTGAAATCAGTCTCTTTCACTTAAATTCAGTCTTCTTCACTTGAAATCAGTCTTATTCGCCTAAATTGAGTCTCATTTCCTCAGGGCCGTAGCGTAGGGTCTCGGGTGCCCCGGGGCGAAATTTTTGGAGGAGCCCTGTCGCAGCGGAAAGTTTCGGAATTCTTATTTGATTTCTAAAAGAAGGTCGCCCAATTTTGTTTGCCAGAATCATTTTTCATAGCATGGAAATCAATTCCAGAAAATGTTTAGGGGCGCTTTGCAGCTGGGGGCCCCTTGGCACTGCCCCGCTTGCCCCGACCACGCTACGGCCGTGCATTTACCTAAATCAGTCTAATGTACTTGAAATCAGTCTCATACGCCTCAATTCAGTCTCATATACTTCAAATTAGTCTTTTTCGCCTAAATTCAGCCTCATTTGTTTGAAATAAGTCTCATTTACTTCAAATCAGTCTCTTTCATTTAAATGCAGTCTTATTCGCTTAACTTGAGTCTTATTTACTTAATATCAGTCAAATTTACTTAAAATCAAACTCATTCACTTAAATTCAGTACCATTAACTTAAATTCAGTCTCATTCACCCTAAATCAGTCTTATTCGCTTTGATTCAGTCTCATATACATAAAATCAGTCGTATTCGGCCTAAATTCAGTTTCATTTACCTAATATCAATCTCATCCACTTAAATTTAGTCTCAAATAACTAAAATCAGTCTTGTTCACCTAAATTCAGTCTGATATACTTGAAATTCGTCGTATTCCACTAAGTTCAGTCTCATTTACTTTTAATTAGTCTTATTCGCTTATATTTATTCTCTTTTATTAAATATTAGTCTTATTTACTCGAGTTCAGTCTCATTTACCTAAATTCAGTCTTGTTCGCTTGAATCCAGTCTTATTTACTTGAAATTCGTCTTATTCACCTCAATTTAGTCTTATTCACTTGGAGTTAGTCTTATTTATTAATTCTGGTCTTACGCTTGAATTGAGTTTTCTTGCTTCGAATAACCATACGTTCATTGTCTCATTTACTTAATCACACAGGCTGACAAAATTCATAAAAATCTCAGACCCAAAAACGAGAATATACTTTTCCGAAGGTCTTCGGTGCGCTGAACAAGAATCTGGCCTCAGAATTGTTCCATCACGTCAGGTTTTCGAGATATTCTAACCTAAAAGTGCGAAAATTGCGTTTTTTGCCTATATTTGAGGTTATG
>WSXT02193989.1:0-12256 GCA_011762715.2 Neuroterus valhalla
TGATTTTGAAGTAATTCCTCTTTTGACTCCATTTTTCTACCAAATAGAAATTTAATTACAAATATAATAGTGTTGAATTTCTACCAAAAGCCGAATTTCCAACGAAATGCATGAAATATTTTCAAAATATTAAGGATGAAATTTTATCGAAACTTTTCAACAAAATAGTTATATTTCAACAGAAAGAAATGATTTTTTACCAGAAAGAACAATGTTTACATTAATTAACGGCCATGCCTTGCTCAGAAAATCAGTTCCCGTCCGATCATTGAAGTTGAGTAGCGTCGCGTGCGGTTAGTACTTGGATGGGCGACCGCTTGGGAATGCCCCGTGCTGTTGAAATGTTGGCGAGAGAGTTGTTTTTTATACCAATAGGAAGAATTTTCAACGAGATCAGTTTTCAATAAGAAGCCAAATGTAAATTTCCGACAAAAATGGTATAGGCAGTTCCATTTTAAGTTGAAAGAATTTATGATGAACAAAAAAGAAAAGAAATTTCAACCAAATGTGTAACAGTAAATATTTTAACCAAGAAAGATATTAAATTTTAATCAAACATTAAGTTTTTCTGAAAAAAGATGATTTTTAACCAAAAGTCGAATATTAATATCTTTGGTTATTACAAAATTATTATAAAAATTGGTAATAAGAAATGATTGTTGGATTTGTTCTCTCTTTTTAATCACGAAAATACAAAGTGTGAAGATCCCAGAAGCCTTAATTAATTTTTAGGGCTGTTAAAAATACTAAAGTGGATCAGCTGTTTCAGAAAGTGGAAGCCATCATTGTCACGTGACGAGCACATCACGATCGATCAAAAGATTCTACTCCATCTGGATTCTAGACAAGGCGGAAAATAAGTACCAAGACATTTTATCCAACAAAAAAATTAATTATTTTTTCCGAATAATTTCTCTCACAAATGGTTAAAAAATAGGAGAAAGGGTCAGAGTGTCGCGAGGAGCACGCAGAAGTGAAGTCAAGAATTTCAATTCCGGTCCCACGCTGCGAACCAAGAATCGTTCGACAGGGAAGACACAAGAAAAGCGGAGAAGACGAGGATAGCTGATCCTCACTGCGTGACGAGAGGTGAGCCGCCTCTTCCTTCTCTTTCTCTCTCCAACTCTTTCGTCTCCTCGTCACTCCAGTGCCGCTTCACCACCAATATTTACCACGGGTAGCCCTTAATCAAAACATTCCCAAATTTTTTTAAAAACATCAACCATTTTTTAACCATTTCCTTCCAATTAAAAGAATCAATTTTTATACCAAAGAAAAGAATTTTCAATAGAATAGTTACATTTCAACCAAATACTTAAACTTGAACATAAACATAAACTTTCTACCCGAAATAACAAGATTACAAGAAGATTACCGTGTATCCTTTGGAGGAAAAAGTATTACAAGATGATTTATTGATAACAAGTCGATCAAACTGATTAACAATAAGGTTAAAAGTGTCCCAATCCGTTTCAAACTCAGATCCCCCCGGAATACGTGGATTACAAGAGGATTACCGCGTATAATTTGGATGGAAAAGGATTACAGATGGATTGAATGATTAAAAGTTGATCAATCTATTTAACAATAGGATTACAAGTGTCCTCATCCGATTTACAATCATATTACCCCGGAATATCTGGATCACAAGAGGATTACCGCATATCACTTGGATGAAAAAAGAATAAAAGTGGATATAATGATTAAAAGTTGATCAAACTGATTAACAATAGGATTACAAGTATCCCAATCTGATTCAAACTCAGATCCCCCCGGAATACTTTGATTATAAGTGGATTACCATGTATCATTTAGATGAAACAGGATAACAAGTAAATTAAATGATTACAACTTGATCAATTTGATAACCAATAGGGTTACAAGTGTTCCCATCCGCTTTACAATCAGATCACCCCGGAATACCTGGATTACGAGAGGATTATCGCATATCATTTGGATGAAAATGGATTATGGGTGGCTTAAATGATCACAAGTTGATCAAACTGATTAACAATAGGGTTACAGATCCGATTTACAATCAGATTACCCCAGAATACCTGGATTACAAGAGGATTACCGCGTATCATTTGGATAAAAAAGGATGACAAGCAGATTAAATGTTTACAAGTAGATGAATCTAATTAACAATAGGATTACAAGTGTCCCAATCCAATTTACAATCAGATTACCCCGGAATACCTGGATTACAAGAGGCTTACCGCATATCATTGACAATCAGATTACAATGGGTTATATTACTTTGGGTGACAATCACAATTACAATTTTCAATTGGATTACTCCGGATTATTATTTACTCTACTCGTGGTTAACCGAAGTACTTGGATAACGAGTAAACTACTGACAAATGCTTGGATAAATGTTATTTACAATGGGATTAACGTAGATCACAAGTGGATTATGCTGGATTTTCATATTACTCCGAATCACAAGGGAATTACGCTGGATCACTCAGATTGTTCTATATTTTATGATTTACAAGTGGATTACTTTGTATCACTTAGAATACTTCCGGCTACACGTGGATTACTCTTCATCACAAGTGGATAATTCAGTACATTCATAATACATCGATCGCGTCGGGTTACCTTGGATTAAAATTTTACTACCGTGGATCACAAGTGGATTATTCTAGTTCACCTGAATCACAATTGGATGAAATTGGATATTTTCGGAATACAACTAAAATATTCTGATTAAAAATTGCATTGACCCGCAATATGGTCGATGCTTGGATTAAACCGAATGACAAGTCAATTTTTCGAAACACAAGTGAATTAACGTGGATATTATTCGGATATTGTATAATACTGTATTACTTGGATCACAAGTAGATAACTGAGGAATACTAGAGTTAATGTAACTTACCAGGGAATTACTGTGGACAACAAGTGAATTGCATTGGATTTTTGATGGCTTCAAATCCAAAGTAGATTAGGCTGGTTTAATCCAGATTTCTTGGGAAACAAGTGGATTGCTGTGGATTACTTGAATCACAAGTGGATGACCTTGAATTACAATAATGATTCCAGATTACGAGCAAAATGCTTTCAATCACAAGTAGATTAACTTGGATCATCTCAAATACTCTGTATAACGCAGATGACAAAAGTTTTTTTTTTCTTGATTACAAGTGTAATACCTTGGTCTGTATTGAAGTACTTGGAATACAAGTGGATTACTCAGAAATACTGGTATAAATCTAAATCAAAAGGAGATTACGTAGATTGGAAGTGGATTGCGCTGCATTTTTGTATCACTTCGAATCACAAGTGAATTTCCCTGGATTATTTGGTTCTCGCTGGAGTGCTTAATTTAAAGTGAATTGCTGTGGATTATTTGGTTAGGAAGTGTGTTCCACTTGATAAATTCGAATTCCTCTCTTAAGAAGTGGATTATTCAGAACCTAATTACTTTGCATCACAAGTCGGTCTCCTATGAATCAAGGGATTACACCAGATTAGTTTGGATTTAAAGTGGATTACTTGAACTAAAATGGATTACTTTGGAGAACTTGGATTTCTCCAGGTTACCAATTATTACTTGTATTAATTTAGATTGCTTGGTTTACGAGTGGATTACTCTGGATAACTTAGTTAGCCAGAGTTTCGCTCTGGATTACTTCGAATTACTTAGATTAGAAGTGGATTCGAAGTGGTTCACAATATATTAGTTGGAATACTTCGAATCACAAGGAAGTTGCGCCGAATTATTGTGGATTAATTGGGTTACATTTGGATTCCGCAGAATTCGATCTACATTGTGTTATAAGTGAGTTACCACGAATTATAAGCGTTGAATCCGATTACTTTCGAATAATGTGGATAACTTGGACCAATCGGATTAAAAGTGGATTTATGAGGATTCGATTATTTGGATTATCCTAGATTCCATTGTTTACAGGTTGATAACTTTGGAATACTTAGTTGGAAACTGTGTTACACTGGATTGCCGTGTATTACATGGAATAAAAGTGGATTACTCAGAATTTTATTTCTTAGTATCAAAAGTAAGGATTACACCGGATTACTCTGTATTTCAAGTGAATCACTTGAATTACTTGAATTACAAGTGGATCACGCTGTATTGCTTTAAAGCCTTCGAATCACGACTGGGTTTTGCAGAATTACTTGGATTATGTTAGATTTCTCGGTTTGGAAGTGGATTACTCTGGATTAGTTGCATTAGGAGTGGAATAATCCAAATTTTTTTAGTTCGTAGCACAAGTAGGTCACGGCGGTTTATAGGGAATAAGCCAGAATACTTTGGATTGGGAGCGGATTATTTAAATTATAAATGGATTGAACTGGAATACTTGGATTATACTAGATTCCTTGGTTCACAAGCAGGTACCCCTGGAATACTTGGATTAATGAGGATTTGATTACTTCGAAACAAAAGTGGATTACATTGGATTATTTGGACTGTCCTTGACTTCTATGTGTAAAAGTGGATAACGCTGGATTACTTGCTCAGAGAGTGTGTTACACTGGATTCCTGTGGAACACTTGGATTGAAAGTGGATTGTTCAAAATTTGATTACTTTGTATCACAAGTGGGGATTACCCTGGAGTACTCTGTATTGCTAGTGGATTCTATTATTACATGTAGATTAACCTTCTTCACCTGAATAACTTCGAATCAAGAGCGGATTACGCTGATTTATCTGGATTATCGTAGATTGCTTGCTTTGTAAGTGGATTACGTTGGATTATTTGCATTAGGAGTGGGTTACTCAAGATTTTCTCACTCTGTTTCACAAGTGGGTTATTGCGGGTTTAAGGGATTGAGCCAGATTACTGTGCATTGCAAGTGGATTACTTGAAATAAAAGTGAATTGATGTGGATTACTTAGTAAGTAATGAAAGAGGTTTGAAAGAGGATTAAGTGGTTACCAAGGGTGTTACAATGGATTACTTTGAATACTTGGATTAAAAGTGGATTTTTATGAATTGGATTTTTTTTAATCAAAAGTGTATTACACTGGGATATTTGCAATATACTAGATTCCTTACTTAACAAGCATATAACTCTGGACAACTTGGTTAGAAACTGACAATGGATTCATGTGGATTACTTGTATTAGAAGTGGATTGCTAAGAACTTGATAACTTTCTATTATAAGTGAGGATTGTGACATATTATTATGTATTTCAAGTGGAATTACACGGATTGCTTAGAATATTTCAAATCACAAGTGGATTACCCTTGATTGCTAGGTTTGAAAGCGGATTACGTGGTTAGCAAGTGCGTTATACTAGAGAACTCAGACTACTTGAATCGATAGTGGATTACTGAGGATTCGATTACTTCGGAACAAAACTGGATTACATTGGATTATTACAGTGGATTACTAGAATTTCAAGTAGATCAATCTAGTTCACATGGATTACTTCGAGTTAAGAGTGGATTACCCTGGATTACTTGGATTATCTTGGATGGCTCGATTTGCAAGTGGATTACGTGGTTAAAGTGTTTTACAATGGATTACTCAGGATACTTGGATTGAAAGTGGATTAGTGTGGATTCGATTTCTTCAAATCAAAAGTAGATTACACTGGAATACTTGGATTATATTTGATTCCTTGGTTCACAAGCAGATAACTCTGGACTACTTGGTTGGAAAGTGTGTGGATTAATGTGGATTACTTGAATCAGAAGTGGATTGCTAAGAACTTGATAACTTTCTATTAAACGTGAGGATTGTGTCATATTATTATATGTTTCAAGTGGAATAATATGGATTACTTAGATTATTCCGAATCACAAGTGGATTACTCTTGATTGCTAGGTTTGAAAGCGGATTACACTACTTGGATCGATAGTGGATTAATGAGGATTCGATTACTTCGAAACTGAAGTGGATTACATTGGATTATTACATTGGATTACTAGAATTACAAGTAGATCATCCTAGTTTACTATGATTACTTTAAGTCTAGAGTGGATTACGCTGAATCACTTCAATCTTTTTGGATTGCTTGGTTTACAAGTGGATTGCGCTGCATTACTTGCATTAAGAGTGGATTACTTAAGATTTCCTCACTTTATTTTAGAAGTGGGTTACCACCAATTTTGGAGACTGCGCTCGTATTACTCCGAATGGCAAGTGGATTACTTGAATTACAGATGGTTTACCCTAGATTACTTGGATTACTTTGAATCACAAGTGGATTACGGTTAATTACTTGGATCAGTATAGATGGCTTTGGTTAAAAAATGATTACTCTCGATTACTTGTATTACAAGTAGATTACTCAGAACTTGATGACTTTGTGTCACAAAATGGGTTACCTCGAATTATTTTCCTTTTTGGGGACCAAGGTGGAACCTTTCTGTTTTTTGTTTCAGAAGGAAGAAACATGAAACGAACGAAAATAATTTCACAAATGCGTACGAGAGTTAAATACGAGACGGGAAAACAAAGGTTGGGGGAAGGGGGGACAGGATGGTGGTTGAGTGAAGGAGAAGCGTTGGTCAAAGAGGGGGCGGTGGGGGGAGGGCTGAAGGGAAAGGCTCGTGCGTGTAACGCGTGACCTTGCCAAGGTCATGCAGCTCGAAGAACAATGCCCAGGTGCAACAAACTTGGTTCGAATCCGGCCCACAACTCCGGGCCTGCTTCACGCCTTGCGGCACTGAGCGACCCAAAATGTGTTAAAGTCAATGTACAAAGATCAGAGTTCATACGGAAAGCGATCCTCCTAAACTTTCTACAATAGTCACTTGTCCTATAGGAGGTCTTTCACCTCTTCCGGATTTTTGGAAGTATAGGTTTTTTTTTTAAAATTTTTGAATAGAAAAAAATATACCCTGAGTGCAGCTAGTAGTTTTATTCAAAATTGTTTCAAAATGAAAACTATTGCTTAAATTATTCATTTTTACGAGACCAACAAAATGGACAAATTCTCAACCAAACAGTTCAAAACATTAGTTTTACTCAATTATAGAGAGAGCACATTTTTTCAAATTGTTGAATTTTCGATCTGGAAAGAGGAATTTTCTGCATAACATTTGTATTTTCGAATAAAAAATGAGCTATTTGAATTTTCACTTGGAAACATTAAATTAGAACACAACATTTTTTTAAAAATATTTTCATTTGATATTTAAACCAAATCAGTTTCAACAAAGCATATAAATTTCCAACCAAAAAGATTAATTTTAAACTAAAATGATGTATCCTTAATAAAAAAATAGATTTTTAACAAAAAGGTTCACTTTCAACCGCGTGCTTCAATTTCCGAACAGAAAAGGTGAATGTTTAACAAATAATGTAACAGTCGATATTTGAACCAAAAAAGATTTGAATTTTCAATACATAACATTGTTTTAAGATTTAACCAAAATATGAGAATTCTGAAGAAAACAGTTGAATCTTCAACTAAAACCAAATAATTTTCAACCAAACTGTTGTCTTTGCCTAAAAAGATTGTTTTTTCTTTCAAATAGCGAATTTATAACCTAAATGAAGAATCTTTGACCGAAAAGATTAGGTTCCAACAAAACCCCTGTTAAATTTCCAAGCAATGGAGTCGGATTCGGAACAGAAGATCTAACAGTTCATATTTCAACAGAAAAGCATTCAATGTTCAAAAATGATACTTTTTCCCAACAAAGAAAGGCAAATTTTCAACAAAATAGTCAAAGCCTTAACTAAAACTAAATAATCTTTAACGAGAGAACTTCTAGACTTCTCAACTCTCTTCTTCCTTCAACTCTCTTCTTCTCTTCTTCTCTCAACTTTTCTTTTCTCTTGACTCTCTTCTTCCCTTCTTTTCTTACTCTCTTCTTTTTTTCTTCCCTTCTTCTCTTCTTCTCTTGACTCTCTTAACTCTCTTCTCTTCTTTTCTCTTTATCTTCTTCTCATCTTCTCTCCTTTTCTGCTCCTCCACCTACTCCTCATATCCTCTCCCCCCTTCTCTCTCAACTCTCTTCTCCTCTTAACTCTCTCAATCCCTTCTTCTCCTTACTGTCTTCATACCTCCTTCTCCTATCTCTCTTCTTCACTTCACTCTCTTCTTCTCTGAACCCCCTTCTCCTCTTCTCCTCTTAAATCTCTCCCTCCCTCTTTCCTCTTTACTCTCTGCTTCTCCTCCTCCTCGTCCTCCTCCTCCTCCTCCTCCTTCTCCTCCTCCTTCTCCTCCTCCTCCTCCTTCTCCTCCTCCTCCTCACCCTCATCCTCCTCCTCATCTTCTCTTCTTAACTAAAACTACATAATCTCTAACGAGAGAGCTTCTATATCTCTTTCCCGTTGTCTACGAAACTTGCTCCGCCTCCTCTCGGTTTTCATTTGTAAATAATATCTCCTCCTCTGAACTCTCTTCTTCCCTTTTTTCTCCTTACTCTCTGCTATCTTCTTCTTTTCGTCTCTTCTTCTCCTCTTCTTCTCTTCTTCTCTTCGTCTTCTCTTCTTCTCTTCTTCTCTCTTTCTTCTCTCCTTCCCTTTTTCTCTTCACTCCTCTTCTCTTTTTCTCTCAACTCTCTTCTTCTTTTCTCCTCTTCACTCTTCTCTTCTTCTCTTCTCCCTTTCTTCTGTTCTTCTCTCCTTCTTTTCTGCTTATCTTCTTCTCCCAACTTAATTCTTCTCCTCTTCTTCTTTTCTTCTTCTCTTTTTCCCTTTTCTCTTTTCTCTTCTCTTCTTCTCTTCATCTCCTAAATCTTCTTCTCTTCTCCCCCTCTTCTCTTCTTCTCCAAACTCTTTTCTCCTCTTCTCCTTTTAACTCTTTCTTTCTCTCTTCTTCTCTCAACTCTCTTCTCCTCTTCACCCCTTCTTCTCTGCTTTACTATACTTATCCTCTTCACTCTCTCCTTATCTTCTTCTTATAACTATCTTCTCCTCATGTTCTCTCTCCTTCTCTTTTTCTCCTTACTCTCTTCTTCTCTCTTTCTCTTCTCTTCTTCTCTTCTTTTCTTCTCCTCTTCTTCTCTTCTTCTCTTTTTCTCTGCTTCTCTCCTTCACTTCTCTCTTCTTCTCTTCTCCCCTTCTTCTCTTCTTCACCTAACTCTTTTCTCCTTTTCTCCTTTTAACTCTTTCTTTTTCTCTTCTTCTCTCAACTATCTTCTCCTCTTCACCCCTTCTTCTCTCCTTCACTACTTATCCTCTTTACTCTCTCCTTCTCTTCTTCTTATAACTATCTTCTCCTCATGTTCTCTCTCCTTCTCTTTTTCTCCTTACTCTCTTCTTCTCTCTTTCTCTTCTCTTCTTCTTTTCTCCTCTTTTTCTCTTCTTCTCTTCTTCTCTTTCTCTCTGCTTCTATTCTTCTCTTCTCCTTTCCATCTCTTAACTCTCTTCTTCTATTGACTCTCTTTTTCTCCTCTTCTCTTGATCTCCCAACTCTCTTCTGCTCTTCTTTTCTTTTTCACCTCTTCTCTCCTTCTCTTTCTCTTAACTTGTCTTCCTCCCTTCTTCTCTTTTTCTCTTCTTCTCATTCTCTTCAAACTCTTTTCTCCTCTTCTCCTTTTAACTCTTTCTTTCTCTCTTCTTCTCTCAACTCTCTTCTACTCTTCTCATCTTCTTCTTCTCTCCTGACTTCTTTTCTTCTTTCCTTCTCCTCTTCTCTCCTTGCATCTTCCCTTAACTCTTCTTCTTATCTTCTCTTCCTCTCTTATCTTTCTTAACTCTCTTCTCTTTTCCCTTTCTTCTCTTCATCTCTTCGTCTCTTAACTCTCTTCTTTCCCTCTTCTTTTTATTTCTTAACTCTCTGCCTCTCCTCTTCTCTTTATCTCTTAACTTTGTTCTTTTCTTCTTCCCTAAACTCTCTTCTTCTCCTCTTCTCTTGATCTCCCAACTCTCTTCTGCTCTTCTCCTCCTTTTCACCTCTTCCCTCCTTCTCTTTCTCTTAACTTCTCTTCTCTCCTTCTTCTCTTCTTTTCTTTTTCTCCAAATTCTTTTCTCCTCTTCTCCTCCTAACTCTTTCTTTCTCTCGTCTTCTCTCAACTCTCTTCTCCTCTTCTCATCTTCTTCTCTTCTCTTCTTCCTGACTTCTCTTCTTTTTTCCTTCTCTTCTTCTCTTCTTCTCTCTTCCTCTCTCATCTCTCTTAACTCACTTATCTTTTCCCTTTCTTCTCTTCTTTTCTTCACTCTCTTCTATTCCTTTTTGATGAAAATTCAATTTTTTATGTTGAATTGCAACTTTCTTTCAAGAATTAGCGTTTGGTAGTAAATTCATCTTTCTTGTTTGGGAATTCTGCATTTCAGGCCGGAAATTCATTTTTGTATGTTGAAGAGTAACTTATTTTGGGAGAAATTCATCTTTCTCATAATTAAGAATAAATTTCATACTCAAAATTATCTTCTACAGGTTCAATGGCAACTTTTTTTTGTAAAAGTATTCAGTCGGGTGAAATTTTGACTTGCTTGGTTAAAAACGATCCATTTTCTTGTAAAAATCTGTTTCAAGGTCTTTAATTTTAAATAATTTTTTGTCCTAAGTTCAGCCTTTTGGGTTAAGAACTCAAATGTTCATAAAAATATAAAGCAATCAATTATTCAAAAAAATATCAAACCATTAATATATCAAGGAAGTTCATGGATAAGATCTACAGTAGAATTTCTTTTCAGGAATTTACCGAAGAATTCAGTCTTTGTTTGATTCTAAAATGATTTTTATTAAATAACATTTTTCGAGAATTGGTGGAAGTGTAATTACTGAAGAGGAACTCTCAAGGGACTAAAATTTTTACAATGGCTAGGAAAGTACAAGCGCTTGAATTCCTTGAGACGATTGTTTTCTCCCTTCCTTGAATTTCAACGATCCTTTCCTCTTTGGGTCCAGCTTAAGAGGACATTTTCACAAGAGATTCTTTTGAATTTAGAAGTCTCAAGTATTTCAAGTTTCCCGGAAGTACTTTGAATCAATGCGAAAATATTTCCATTCACCTCCTCGGAACGGCCCTGCCTTTAAAGCAAAGTACCTCCATTTACGACACTAAGGGTAGGGAACTCAAGATTACAATTGTGACCAATTCAGACAAGACCACCCAATTCTTTCTCTATTTAGCCTACTTTTTCCGAAATGAATTCTTCCAGGATTTACAATCATTGCCATGAATAGAGAAATAACACACATTCAATTTTTAAGAGTTTAGAGTTTAGAGTTACGTTCTTTTGTCAGTTTCCATGGAATTTGATGAAAATTCCTTTTGAGAATTTGAAATTTTGTAATACCTAAAAATGATGTCCGATTCTCTGAAATTTACCAAATTTCAAATTGAAAGAATAAATTCTCAACAAAATAGTAGAATTTTCAACTAAAAAAAAAGAGGAAATTCTCGACAATAAATTTAATACTTGATCTTACAACAACAAACATTTTTATTTCCAACCAAGAACGCTGGATTTCTAACCAAGAAAGATGATTTCCTTACCATAAGCGATGAATTATTAACGACAAGAAAAATTTTTTATTACAAAAATTATATTTTTACAATAGCTTGATTTTTTCTAGAAACAAAGATTCGTCAATCAAGAAAAAAAAGTTTCAATAAGAATACTGAATTTCAAATAAAGAAATAAAAAAATTTCAAACAAAGAGTTGATTTTTGAATCAAGGTAGACAAACATCTTCAGAAAGCGTTGAATTTCAACATAAAAAAATGGTTATAATAGTTTTCCTTTCCCCTACAAACAAAGATTTGTCAATTGAGAAAAAAAAGTTTCAATCAAATTATTCAATTTCAAAAACAAAAATACCAATTTTCAACGAACAGTTCATTTTCCAATCAAGGAAGACGAATATCTTCAGAGAGCGCTAAATTTCCATGAGAAAAAAATGTTTACAATAGTTTTCCTTTTTTCTACAAACAAAGATTTGTCAATTAGGAAAAAAAAGTTCCAATCAAATTACTGAATTCAAAAACAAAAAAAGATTTTTTTAAACAGAGAGTTTATTTTTTAATGAAGAGAGACAAATATCTTCAAAAATCACTTTTTACAATAGTTCGCTTTTTCCTCCAAACAAAGATTCGTAAATCAAGAAAATGGAAAGTTTTGATAAAATTAGTGAATTTCAAATAGAAAAATACAAACTTTCAAGAAAAGAGTTGATTTTTCAATCCAGAAAGACGAATATCTTCAGAGGGCGTTTTTTACAATAGTTTCCTTCTTTCTACAAACAAAAATTTGTCAATGAAGAAAAAAAAGTTTCAATAAAATTACTAAATTTCAAAAACAAAAATACCAATTTTCAACAAACAGTTAATTTTCCAATCAAGGAAGACGAATATCTTCAGAGAACG
>WSXT02194000.1:0-19419 GCA_011762715.2 Neuroterus valhalla
GAAACAATTTACCTTCATGACTTTTTTTTATTAAAGCAAAATCGCAAGAGTTATGGCTTTTTCAAAATCCAAAAATGTAGAAGAAAATGAGAATTCTTAGCCAAATAACGCAAGATTGGAAAGAGAGTCAGAAAGCAAAAATGTTTCTTCTTGGGAACCCTGCAATATAGTGATCGCGACTTTTTGAATTTTCTCAAAAAATCGAAAATTCAGTTTTTGATCGCACAAAAAAGAATATCTGTGTACTCGATCGCTTCCGAGGGAATGATCATATTCGGTCGTGCTTTGGCATCCAGTTTTAGGGACCAAAAATACAAGTCGAGTTCGTTAATCAGCTGATTTGGATTGAAAATAAAAGCGGGATGGAAAAAAGTAGGTGAAAACAGAAACCTTTTATCCTCATGATTTTTTTGATAAAAACAAGATTGTAGTAGAGCATTCCTTAGATCACATCGTGTCTATACCTATACTTCGCTCATGCGTGAATGGGACAATTCGATAGTATATGCCATAGATGCTAAGGCAGTTTGATACATGCTCTGCATCACCTTGTCCTCACTTTTGATGTTGGAGAAGACTCATCAAAGAAGAGATTTGTCGCAGATCCCAAGAGACTCACTATAGAAGGAGACTTGCTGAGAAAGAGAGTTGTCGCAGATGAGATTTGCTGCAGAAGAGACTTGCTGCAGGAGTGAATTACCGCAGGAGGAACTTGATTCAAGAGAGACTTGCCATAATGAAGACTTGCCGCAGATTTGATTTGCTGCGAGGAAGACTTGCCACATGTGAGCCTTATCGCAGATGAGATTTGCCGCAAAAGAGACTTGCCGCAAAAGAGACTTGCAGCAGGAGTGACATTCTTAAGGAGGGACGCTGCAAGGAAGACTTGCCACAGATGAGATTTACCACCGATAAGACTCGCCACAGGAGTGGAATGCCTAAGGAGAGACTTGCCGCAACGGAGACAGAAGAGACCTGTTGCAGGAGAAAACTTTCTGCAGGGAAGGAATGCCGGAGGAGAGAATCGTCGTGCTGGAGCCTTGCTGCTGGAGAGACTTGCCGCAGTATCGTCACGCTAAGCAATGTTGAATTATTCCCGCCTCTAGGCCTACTCACTCAGCTGTTCAGTGTCTTGAATCATAGCGACGTCCTGTGAGGCGAGATATGCAATGTCAAGCGCGTCTACTGCGTTAGTTGATGATTCTGGATCATGATTGCCATCTTCGTCAGCAGCACGATGAGTTGACTGCGAGGATGCGAATTGGTTCACCGTTGTGTAAGCTCTGTGTGAGATATCCGGCTCGAAGGACCAATGTTGGATTCCTGAGTTGGAGTTCGAATTATCCATGCAGTTCATTCGGGAGGACGGAATTCCACCTCATGTGTCTAGGGTTCAAAGGCTACCAGCTTACTAAGAAGGGAATGACACGTCGCGTCGCAGAGCAGGGTATTTTTTATGTTTTCGGACAAAAATTCGTCGACTTGTCAATTTTCAACCGAATCGGAATTTTCTTTCACGTTAATAATTTTGCTGTCTGAGAGATACGCTTATATTGGGGTTTGTGCCGTCAGTACGTCGAAAAAACGTCGACAAACATATTTTAATACTCAAAAATTAGAGAATATGTTTCTAGAAACTAGTGATATCTCTTTTGAGATATCACGATTCTTTATTACAAGCTTTAGTGTACAATATGATGAATATGACAATAGAAACTGACAGGCGAGCGTCGTGCTCCGCATTATATAGACCTTGCTAACCGTGGAGACGGGAAAACTCTTGCTGGCCTTTACAGCCCTCTCTTAAGAGTGTTTTGGGCTCGAAAAATTATTAGTCTCTTAATCCTCTAATTCTCCTAACTTTAGTTGGTGACTCTGAAAGTGGTCGAACTGAGGGATTGTAGGTAACGACGCGTGATGGGGTTTTGACGGTGTGTTTTCACGCAGAATAGGCATAGTTTTCTAGGTACGCAAGATTTTAAAAATTCAAAAACTCTCAGTTTATATAGGATAAATGCAGTAACTGAACTTATTAAACCGTATCCTAAAAAACCTTGCCAGGATAGGGCGGTCTACTTTCATGTTTGGGTGCGCTGGTGGTTTGCTATTTTCACATTCTCATCAGAGAAGGTATTTGATTTGTGTAAAATTGGAGCCCCCGTTTTTGTCAAATGTCCACATTTTGAGACCCCCATAACCCGAAAAACAGGTTTTTACAAATGTATCTGTCTGTCTGTCTGTATGTATGTATGTAGGTATGTCTGTAGGTCTGTCTGTTAACACGATAACTTTCGAAAGACTAATCGATTTGATAGGCATTTGGTATTCTCTTCAAGTGTCAGAAACTGAAGGTCAAGTTCGTTAGCCAGATATTTTGGACCAAAAATGAAGGAGAAGGAGCATTTTGAAAATTTTTGAGACCATTCTTTTCAAGATTTGATCATTGTAAGTACAGCTTCCTGTAGTGAGTAATAAGTGGAACAATTTATTCCTATGATGTTTTTGGATGAGAAAAAATTGTCAGAGTTACGTCATTTTCAAAATTCGGAAATATAAGCAAAGATGAGGATTTCCAGCTAAACAACGGAAGATATGAAAAAAAGTATGAGAGGAAAAATGTTGCTTTTTGGAAGCCCTATAGGAGGGACTTCTCAACTTTTTGAATTTTTTCAAAAAATTAAAAATTCAAATTTTGATCGCACAAAAAATAATGGAAAATAATCTGTGAACTCGAAAACTTTCGAAAGAATGATGATGTTCGATCGTGCTTTCGCAACCATTTTCAGGGACCAAAAATACAAGTCGAGTTTTTTTTCCAAGGCACGAAAATTTCAAGTACGGTTTCTTTTAGTAGACAGAGCGAAACAGTTCACCCCTATAATTTTTTTGATAAAAACCAAATCGTCAGAATTGTAGCATTTTTAAAATTCAAAAATATAGAAGAAAATGATAATTTTCAGCCAAGTAACGGAAGGTTCAAAAGAAAGTCAGAGAGCAAAAATGTTTTTTCTTGTGTGACCTACAAGATTAGGAAGAAAACTTTTTGAATTTTCTCAAAAAATCGAAAATTAAAATTTGGTCGCACCAAAAATCATGGAAAATAATCTGTGAACTCGGAAACTTTCGTAAGAATGATGGTATTCAATCGTGCTTTGGCGTCCATTTTGAGGGACCAAAAATACAAGTCGAGTTTGTGAACTAGCTGTTTTGAATTAAAAATAAAAAAAGGAGAGCATTTTGAAATTTTTTCTTGATTTTTTTCTCCGAAACTCAAGAATTATAAGTACGGTTTCTTGTAGTAGGTAAAAGTAAAACAGTTTATCCTCATGGTTTTTTTTTAATAAAAAAAATTGTCAGAGTCGTGACATTTTGAAAATTCGACAAAATAAACGAAAATGAGAATTGTTACGTAAACAACGCAAGATATAAAAAAATGGTTTGAGGAAAAACATTGTAATTTTTGGGAGCCCTCCAGGACGATCTTTACAACTTTTTGAGTTTTCTCAAAAAATCGGCAATCCAAATTTTGGTCGCACAAAAAATAGTGAAAAAGATATTCATTTTTTGGTCAAACTATTCAAGGTACGGGAAAATGTAAATGAACTAAAATCGTAAACCAAAAGAAGATCTACAAATTTGGTACCATTAACTTTTTAATAGGACAAGTGATTTTTGCTTCATTTATGAAGAAGCATATAAGAAATGAAAAAAATGGACTTTGCGACAATTGACACAAGCTTAGGAAAAAATTAAATAGACGAAAGTTCTTTACCAGGAAAATATCTTTAATGTCTTATCAACTTCTTTAACAGGATATGTATTTTTCATTCCAATCAGGAAAGATAACTATAAAAATGAGATATTAAATTTTTGAAAAAATGACTGATGCTAACAGAAGATTGATAGAGGGAATTTGTTCATCCACTTGCAAGAAAAACTAGACAGCATGTGGAAAAAATTAGGCAACAAAACTTCTTCACCGCTTTGGACAAACTTTGATCGAGTGCGCAGCAGAGACACGCGATGAGAATGTATTCGTTTAAGCCGGAAAGGTTTAACAAAAAGGAATTCACACTCATCAAATTGAAATAGGCGACATTTCGCCTTTGAGTTTCACAAGCTTTTTATACAACTGTAGGGCAGTACAAAAGCCGAGCGCGTAGCGAGGTGGAGCGCGAGGTTAGTTTACCATCGAGCACGAAGGGCGAGATCCGTAAGTCGCGCACCCTTTGAATTAGTCTATATTTTTGTTTGTCTAAGTCATTCATGTCGTGACCTGTTTGATATGTTGTGTTGAGCCATTCAATTGTTTCTAAAGTAGTTTCAGAATTCAGGTCTAGGGTGTCATAATCGTTGTCTAACTTACAGTTTTTTTCCGTTATAAGCATTGGTTCTTTGATGTCTACGTTCGTAACATGATCGTAAAAGATATGTCAAGTACTAGTTTTTCCGTTGGTATTATTATATAACCGTTGCTTACGGCTATAAATGTTTCGTGATGTAATAAATACGGAGAGGTATTACATTCATTTTCTGAGTATCTATTGAATAGACTAGCTTTACAGGTTTCACTATCGATCAACTTAATCCTTAGTTGTCTTCTTTTACAAATTTTGTATTCTAATATTTATTTGCATTCCTCGATTAGCTGTGTGTCCGTTGCTACATATGAGTCCCTATATTTTATTACGTAGCTTAAGTCTGAGATTATGGATAGGTAGATTCCTTGAATGGATTCTGGGATAGGCATAATATGTTTAAGTGTTCCCTCTTCTTTCCCGAGCACTTGTGGCATGTCATTTGTGCTCTTTCTGCTAAAGGTATGATATGATTTAATGCTCTAGCGCCTGAACTTCCTGTAGTGTTGGCTTCTTGGCGTGCGGGAGGTGTTGGTCGAGGTAAGAAGCGAGGTGAGGGTCTGGGTGTAGAAAGAGCATTTCTTGAAGGTTGAGCCTCTCTTAACCACATCTCGTACTCTGTCGCTTCCTTTTGTGCCTCTGCTATGCTGCTTGGTCTCATCGACCGGACTTGTACTCCTATTTCCCTTCTAAGGTGTAATAAGTATCTATTTAGGCTTTCTTGCTCTCCTATTTTTAATTGGATTCTCCTTTCATCTTCGTCCGCAGGAGATTTTGCTTGGACAGCATACTTAAGTTCATTAGTAATTTGTTTGAATCTTAGGGAGAAATTTTGTACCTTTTCTGTCTGTCCTGTTTTACATGATTCAAGTTTGCTTTTTATAGACAAGACAGAACTGGTTTGCTTTAGAATTTGCCTTAACGTCTCGTACAACTCGCAAAAAGTATTTATAGGACAGAATCTTATTGCTTTCTCGGCTAGACCCAATATTTTTTCGGCTAGTATGAAGTCGAGCAGTAGTTGTGGCTAGGAGCACTGTTTTTCTATCCGAGTGACGGTTTCGATGAAGTGAGATTCATCCATTTTTGCTGTCGGTTCCTTAAGATTCCCTCGTTTCTCAGTCGCTGTCTCTCATCCTCTTCTTTTTCTGAGTCCTTGTAATCGGTGATTAGATGTTCATGACAAGACTTTTTTGATTGGCCGAGGGTGTTATAATCCGTTTTGATTTCTCCTGGGATTCCCAATTTGACTGCTAGTTTTGAAATTTTCTCAGTCCTGATCTCATTAGTTTGTTTCAACATATAAGTGTCCAAAGTTATGATGTTTATTTTACTCATGAGCTGTAGTAATAACTCATTCGTGGTCTGATTAGGGGACTAGGCACGTTGTAGTAACTCTGTGTGAGACATTGCTGCTGTGCAGAAAAGGGTAAGGAGACACAAGTTGCTACGAACTTGTAACTATCCCAAAGAAACGTTTATTTTTGTTGACGATTGCCAGGGCTTGCGAGCACGCGAAGTATAGCAAACGTGGAACTACCAAAATTCAGCTCCTCTGAATAGGATATTATCTATGATTTTCTATTCGTTGCTTCCCTCAGTTCATAAACGAGGCTTCCACTTATTGGAGTTTCAAATTGTGTTGTCATAACTAGAATGCTTACGAAGGCAGTTTATCGTTCCGGTGGTATCGTTTGTAGACAATGGACTTTAGTCACCGTTGCTTCTAGTTGCTGTTGGATAAGTGTCATGTTGCTCTGCTATCACTGCTGCTGAGTAGCCTGCTCGGTTCTGCTATCGCTGTTGATGAGTGAGCTGCTCGTCTGTGGTTTCACGCAGGTGCGTCTTCCTGGGTCCGTGGATTCCAGGCTTCTTACAGGTATTAACTTCTATTAGATTCTTCTCTGGTAATTTTATCCGTGGATAATCGAAGATCGAAAAGTCAATCCTGGCAGGATCGCCAAATGTAATACAAAACCAGGGTTAGGTTTTTGAAAAATAGTGATATCTCTTATGAGATATCACGATTGTCTTTTACAAGCTTTAATGTACAATAAGACGAATATGACAATGGGAACTGACTGGCGAGCGTCGTGCTCCGCATCATAAAGACCTTGCTAACCGTGGATAGGGGGGAACTCTTGCTGGCCTTTACAATATATTGGATTTTTTCGTAGTATTTACAACAACAAAATTTGGATTCGATTGAAAATTGGAGAGTCGACGTATTTTCGTCTGAAAAAATCCAAAATACCCTGCTGTGCATTGTTGGGGAGAGAAGTTCCGTAGCGGAAGCTGTTCATTCCCGTGATGATTTCATTCCAGAATAATATTTGGAGTGTTCAGAATTACCTGAAAGAATTATGTTCAGACATTTTGACAAAGAAACATTGCTTTTTCGATCGGTTCAAGATCCTTTATGTGAATTTCGAAATTTTATTGATTTCGCAAATGTATCAGGAGGAAGGAATAATGAGAGCTTGGCGAAGAAATTTAAAAAGTGTTATCTCTAAGACTTATTTGATCATACTTATAACACTTCACCTCTAAGATATAAAACTAGCCATCTCGAGGTCCAAAGACCAAGGTCTGTGAACAACTATTCACAATTTTATCGATTTTCCACAGGTAAGTACGTGTCACTCTACTCCTGCTATCCAGTATACAGTGAAGAGTGTGTATATAGAAGTGACTGAGTTTCAAATTTCTCACGGTCTACAAAATATATGTAGTTTACCCAATTCGATACTGCTTATAATAATAAATCATATATTTCTATAATAGAAAATATATATATATATATATATATATATCATTTATATCAAAAAATAAATGAGGGCAAGCTGATCTCATTTAACATAATCTAATGGTAGGCTGTTCCATCAAAATCAAGATTAGGCAGACCTTTAATACCAATTTTAGAACTTCTTGTGAATTTTGTTATCAGTTTCATCAATATTCCTTAAGATTTGATATTTTCTCTTTTCCGAAATGTTGGAACTTTTCTCGCACAGGAAATTCAAATTGAATTACTATGTATAGACTTATTTATTCGAAATTTGGAGAGATAAAGAACGTACATTTATTGAATGTATTACGGTCATTATAAGGCCAATCGTAATAATGTACAGTCAGAATTACCGTATCCGAACTATATAAACCATTTTCGGCCATGCTGCGTGACGACTTACCTATCTTGACGTGACCGGTCACGTGGCGAGCAATATGTGAATCAACATCAACACAATAAACTGGAAGCCTAGTTTGCGTAATCGATCATAAGACGCTCGACGGCACAATAACGAAAATCGAATTCGTTTCAGTTTGCACCAGTGTGCTTCTGTCCTGTCCTTATTAAAACTTTGCTTCTTTTGGGAGGGTATATACTCTGAGCGAGGCCTCCTAACTGTGAAAAACTTGAACACACCGTCCGCGTCACGTTCATGCGACTGAAAATGTCTGTAACATAACACCAAACCAGCCCCTCCCCTCTCCTCCCTCCCTCCCTCCCTCCCTACAAATTGATAACAATTGTTGGTTGATATAAATTACACAGATACCACTTTCTTTATAAATCTGAAATATTGCACTAAAAATACAAAAAATATGGCATTTCCATACGATCCTAATCTTCAATGGGATCACGCTCTGAGTTGCAAACTCAACACCAGAAACGTAGCATCAAATTGAACAATTGCAAACACTTTGTAAAATTATTACATTCGGGCCTTCAAATTTGTTGCAAATTTAAATTTCGTATTGGCGGACCAAATTATATGTACTATCCCTTTTGCAGGAATATTTAATTTTTTCTCGAGTGTTGTTTCTCAAGTAGAAAGCCTCCTTTGAAAATATACTTGTTCTTGACCTGTGACGGAGTTGCAAATCATCATTGTTCATTAGGGAAGTACGTTTCTTGTAACTACAACATTTTGAAAACATTGCATTTATTGTCAAATTTATCTCTCTGCAGACTGGCCTTAGTATGATGGTTTGGGATATTGAGGATTTTGGGAAGGGATTTCAGTTGAAGGGGTTGATGTCTGACGATCTCCTGTATAAGGGAGGAATATAGGTATGTAAAAACCCATAAAGGGTATGCATAGAATGAGAAATCTTATCTAGAAACCTCTTAAACATAAATATTATGTTACTATTCTCTTTCAAATTCAAAGGAATATTAACGCCATATTACAATGTAAACGAAAAATATGGCTATACTTTCCTTAACTTCTATTTGTATGATTCCCTTGAATTGGTTGCATAGAAAAATTTGCACGATCAGGATGGCTTTGAATATTTCATATAGGGTGTTCATAAGAGTTATTTGCTATTAGTTCTGTAAAGATCCATGCAGGAAATTGGAGTGTTGGAGTATACTTCCTCCACCAAAATGTCTCTGTATCATCTGGACTGTCACCAAGGAAGCTCCTCATGCCCCTTAAATCTTTCTCAATATTATTAATTTTAAGGGTTTCTTCGAGAAGGACTGGGCTTGAGAAGTTTACTTAGGTCAACGATTGAATAGCTTTTGAAGCTTCATACATATTTTCATATTCATATCTAGATAGATAAACGTTCATTCTTCAGCCTGTTGTGGCCTTGAAAAATTAACTCGCTCACACCATCATGTTTTACACAATTTTTTTTTTGTTCATAAAATTACATTGCCAAACTCTGCCGCCGCGGTTCTCACCAATTTCTTATCTTCTATGCCTTATTTGGTATTCCTTATCTACTATTTACATTATTTACTTCTTTCTTACGTCTAGTTCTTCTCCTTTTTACGCAAACATCTCCATTCTTTTTCCTCCTTCCTTCTCTTCTCCTCCATCTTGCCCCACACCCCCTTTCGCCCATGCATCGCCCTTTTCTCCCGATTTTCATGCAGTATTATTTCCATGATAATTCCACTCTTGACCAACTCCTCGCATTCTTGCAACCAGTGTTACACCTTTGCATACACCTTTTCACACAACTCGCACATCCTTTTCTCCTGCAAAAGCTCGATACTGTGAGCGCCCTCTATGCTTTCACACCTTATTCTCGCTTTTTGTTTCCTGGCTTCCTTTCTCACCTTTCTCACACAAATACTGCGCTCTCTCCATCGGCATAACCCACCCATATTTCTCATCATGCATTGACTCTCCTATTCTCTCCTCCTCATCTGCCCCCTCTCTCTCCATGCCGTTACTCTTAACCATCTCATACACCTTTCTTCCCTCGTGACTTCTTCTCACTTCATCCTCATACAAACCATTTTTTCGGAAATATCTGTCTCTCTCTTTCTTCATCTTTCCCTCCCCTATCTTGTTCTCCTTCTCCCACCAATACTCTCTCACCAGCCTACTTACCCCTCCTTCCATGAATTTCTCTTCCTACTTAGATGCCCCGCTACCCGTCGAAACCCCCAAACTCGTTCTCCTTGTCGCCCTTCTCACAAAACAACTAGGTGTTTTTTTTATCTAATCCCAGTGTCCATCTGATAAACTTTTCCTGAACCCTATTTACCTCCTCGCTTTCCTTTCACCCCCACACCTCTACTCCATACAGTAGCATGCTCATAACCAGGGAGTCAAACAGCTCCATTCTTCTTACAAAGTCTTCTTCAAACAACCTCTTCCTCAATCTCTACACCTGCCTCATCACAACATTTACCTCCTTACCCTCTTTTTTTATATGCCCATTCACCCCTCCATTCCTCCGAAATAGGAATCCCAGGTACACGAACTCTTTCACCTCCTGCACCACCTTCCTTTTTCATTTCCAATCTACTATCTTTTCTTCTTCACCTCCTCTCCTGGTGTCCTAACCTGGGACTTTTCTGCATTTAACTCTAACAGATTCCTATCCCGGTACCTCTTCAACCTCTTCATCGTCTTTTTAAATGCTCCTTTACTTTTTGCCAGCAACAATTTGTCATCTGCATACGCAATGACCAAATTCTAACCCCTCCTACCCTCACTCCCTCAGCTACTTCTTCCTCAAGCTTCCTCTCCATGTCAGCTCCTCCTCTCACCCTATCTTCCGTCTCCTTATACACCTATCTTACCTTTTCAATCAGACTTCTCTCTATTCCCCTGTTCTCCATCATCTCCCATAATCTTACGCGATCCACCGGTGAGAAAGCACCTTCTTGGTCTACAAAAAAAGCGTACACTTTTTACCCGTTCTTTTCTATTTCTCTATCCACTACGTGCTGCAAAATATGAATATTGTCTGTAGTGTACCTACTTGCTCTGAATCCCGCCTGAGTTTCCGGCAATATGCATTTCCCCCCGACATTCTTCCGTAGCCTCTCTGCTTATTCAATTGCGTACACTTTGTACGCTGTGTTCATCAATGTGATCCCTCTATAATTTTCCGTTCTATTCCTGTCCCCCTTCTTGTACAGTGACACTATAAGCCCCTCCCGCTACTCTCCTAGAAATCCTTCACCCCTCCATACCTTCTTAACTACCTCTTTCAGCCTGTCTCTGACAAATGGTGTGCTAAAAATCCATGCTTCGTTCTGCACCAGTGTGCTCAGATTGGAAACTGAAGCCAGTCACTAACACACGCGCGCTGTGTGTAAAGGACACGACCAGACACGGCTCGACGTATACGTCGAGCTGTGTTGCTCACACACAGCGCGCGTGTGTTAGTGACTGGCTTGAGTTTCCGATTTGAGCACACTGTTCTGCACCCCGTCTTAGTCCGAAACCTTCGACCTTTTTAAATTTGTTGGTCTTGACACTCCTGAACTCCTCTTCCAGCTCCTTCTCTCTTCCCTGCTCTTCTCTTTTACACAACAACCCAAAGTCCTTTCTTATCCCTGGGTTCTCATCTCTCTTCGCGGTTTCATCCTTCCACTTTTTGTACTTCCTTTTCACTTGCCTCTTCATCATATAACATTCCCTATCCCACCACGGATTGACCATTCCCTTCTTCTTTTTTCTAAATCTTTCCTTTTGCACACACCCTGTCACCTTGACTTTCAGATCCCGAAATCTCATCCACCGACTTCTCTCCAATTGTCACTTACCCTAGCTGCTCCTGATGGTCTGACTCTATCCTCGCTTTCATTGCGAATCTCTCTGTCTTCTTCCATCCAGGTATATTCATGACCACATAGTCTATCACCGTTGCTTCCACCTTACTTACATACGTGTACTGTCCCCTGCTATCGTACCTGCTATCGTATGCGAACCACATTTTTCCATGGCTAGTCTCGGGGGTGCCTTTTTGCCCACTACAAGACTTCGGAGGGGGAAACTTATGTGAGCCAAATTATTTCCTTGATTAGTAACTTGGGTGCCTTTTCGCGCCCCAAAAGACTTGGGAGAAGGGGAAGGTATGTGACCTAAATTATTTCCATGACTAGTCCCGGGGGTGCCTTTTTGCTCACTGCAAGACTTGGGAGGGAGGAATGTATGTGACCCAAATTATTTCCTTGACTAGTAACGCGCCTTTTTGTGCCCTTGAAGACTTGGTATAAGGTGAAGGTATGTGACCCACATGGTTTCCATGACTAGTCTCGGGGGAGCCTTTTTGCCCACTACAAGACTTGGGAAGGGGGAATGTATGTGACCCAAATTATTTCCTTGACTAGTAACTCGGGTGCCTTTTTGCGTCCTAAAAGACTTGGTGGAAGGGAAAGGTATGTTACCCACATTATTTCCATGACTAGTCTAAGGGGTGCCTATTTGCCCACTACAAGACTTGGGAGGGGGGAATGTATGGGACCCAAATTATTTCCTTGACTAGTAACTCGGGTGCCCTTTCGCGCCCTAAAAGACGTGAGAGAAGGGGAAGGTATGTGACCCACAATATTTCCATGACTAGTTTCGGTGGTGCCTTTCTGCCCACTACAAGACTTGGGAGGGGGGAACTTATGTGACCCAAATTATTTCCTTGACTAGTAACTTGGGTGCCTTTTTGTGCCCTAAAAGACTTGGGAGAAGGGGAAGGTATGTGACTCACATCATTTCTAGGTCTTGTCTCAGGAATGACTTTTCGGACCCCATCAAAACTTTGAAAAAGGGGAAGGCATGTCAATTGCATTATTTCCATGACTAGTCAAAGGCTTTCTCGTTCCACACAAGACTCACGAAAAGAGGAAGGTATGCGACCCACATTATTCCCATGATCAGTAATAGCGGAGCGTTTTTTCTCCCTACAAGAACAAGAGTTGATATACGTTGTGGAGTGTACACATCATATAGAGCATGTACTAAACATATGATAAGTGAATATGACTTATGAGTATTAAAAAAAACGGCGGTAAATTTTTCTGCCGGTATCAGGAGGAAACTTTTTTGTTGGTACCGGCAGGGAACTTCTTTGCCGGCACCGGCAGTCCATACGCTTCGTTCAAAAATTGGTGATACAAAAATTCGTAGACGTTATTAGAGAAAAAAATTTCATTCCTAACATTCCTCCGTATATTGAGTCGTTCAGCTGGGAAACAGAATTCCCAATTTATTTCAAGATTTTTGAGGATCAGAACAAGAGTTTTGCATTCTACCTAAAAGTGTTCGAAATCCTCTTCTCGGATCGTTTTGAGGAGAATGATTTAGCCCTGTACCATTCCTACAAAGGAAAAAGTCGCTTGTAAAAAATATTATATTCCAATTTTTCATTAGATTTTTTTATAAATAAATCCGCAGCCTCTAGTCAGAGGGGGCTGATCAATTTTCTTGATATTCTTTTTGGCCGTTAAAATGCAGGGCAACGCATAATCCAATCTGAAATTTCTTTTGAAACTAATTGTGCACTCAAACAGACTATAATAGGAAAAAAAAGAAACACAGACACCTCCCTAAAAATCATTTTTCATGATTCAGGTTGTCGAAGAACGTGAGGATCCTTTACAAACTGTGATTCCAAATGTCTGCATGAAAGCAATACCACTTCAAAGACAAAAAAATATGCAAATTCAGTGATTTGGGTAACTGTACACTGTTTCAAAATAAAAACTTCTTCATTTAAATAAATATTACTTCTATTGATCCGATTGTTTGATATTTTTCCGTTAACGATTCATTTTGTGGGGCCTTATGCTAGAAGAATTTTATAAATCGTGAAGTGTCTTCTCAATTAAACGCATATTGCAAATATGAGTTTCACTGGCTTCTGTGATGTGAGAAATTTGATTGTGATCTAAGCAAACAAGTATCCTCACGAATATTTGATATTTCGCAAAAGTATTCTGTGTAAAAATTTCTCACACTTCTTCCTTATGAAAAATCGCGCTAGCAAAGTCTAAAACTTTCTCAGTTAACTTGAATCAGTGGCACTATTTCACGGTTATGTTCTTCCGGGCTCTTGTCGTAAATTCTGAAGATTTCCGGAAAAAGTACTGCATCCTTATCACGCTATCCTGTAAAAGATACCTACTGAATTTCCTGTTCTAGTGGAAAACAATCTTTCTCAATTTATCCTCAACATCGCTTTCTCAGAGCGAAATCAGAACTTTAAAAATCACAATGTGAAAACGAGGAAGAAACAAGAAATAGCCTCAAAATTGTGTTCCATATCCTTTCTTCTCGTTCTTTTTTGTAACTTTCTCCAATATAGGCTTCGAAAAATACTACTAACGTATCGATGTTTATCAGGATCCTTTGTGGAGCAACACAAACAATTTCTTTAAGACATCACACAAAAAGTTCGTCATTTTGTGATACATGTAGATTCGATCGAGTCCAAAAACTAGTAAGGAATTCTGTATCAACTGTTTCCGATATGATCTGATTAAATAATGCAGTTCCTGAGTGCTTAATTTGGAAATCTAATAATTCAAATAATTTTGAATAACTCAATATTGTATGAATATGAGGCTTGTTCAAATAGTAGGAAGAAGATGGGAAAAACTGAAAGTTTGCGAGAGATCTGAGTCCGCGCGAGAGGACATTTTTAAATACAATTTAGATCAAGGGATATATATCTCTCAATGATTCTAAACGAACCGTCAACAATGAAAATTTCCAGGGAGCTTCTGAAAGGCTGGAAGAGCCAGAGGATCAGCTTAATCCTAGAGGACAGTCAGTTCTTTTTGTTTAGAAAGCCTGCATACGGACTACAAACGTTATGGGATTCTGCGAATTTATTGAAGCCTCTTGAAATTAGTCTTAACTTTGTATGGTCTGTGATTCAATCCCCAAAACCGGTTTCATTTTTGATATACGCAAATTCATAAACCAGGGTCAAGATGCTATTTCTACAGTATTTTACGACCATATGGCTCTTTCAGAATGAGTATGGCGCTCTTGCACGTTATTGCTCAAATCGTCGCACGCCGTCATCACGGCGTCTCAAATTTCTGAGTTTTTCTTTCCCTTTTGCGTCGACTCAGCCAAATTCTTAAAAGCTCTATTTTTATTTCATTTTATTTTTTTGATTCTTCTAAATAAAAGATCATAAATTGTGCAATATTAGTATTTAATCTCATCCTTGGTGTTGTTCAATAAAGTATAGGGCATAGTGTGCACGAATTTCAAAAAAAAATTATACAAAAGACTGATGCCTTGTATCGATGGGCAAAGAAAAATTTTAGATGAAACTGTAGTATTCTTCAGTTTCAAAGAAAATCACGCCATTACGGCTCAAGAACTGAAGAGTAGATTCGCATCAGCAAACACAGTGCCTGGTACAAAAAAATATCAATTTTTCGTTCCATTAGTTGAATCGACTCTCATGTTGTGATGATATTCGTCATCATTAGGAAGTGATGTTCCCGAAAAAAACTGTGAGGCAAAGAAGGAAGGGAAGGAAACATACATTGTAATAAGCAAGTTATTTGACTCAATTTTCGACGTAAAAGGCGAGGGGACTCACACCAAAAAGTCACCCCGAATAATAAATTAATTTTTAGCTTTGATTTCATACAAGCCAAAAATAACAGTTTTACGAACAAATTATACAAAGTACAAATAAATCAGTTCCCAATGGACGGTACGTCGTGATCATGGCGCCTTGCTGCACTGCGACGCAGAAACCGCGCGCAAGAAGGGTTATATATCTCCACTAATTCCTTGAGCCCCACTTTCGATAATGGCTCATTTTGAAGGGAAGAAGTGGAGCTTTCTTTTTTTTAAAAATTTTGGGAAAAAAATTAGTGGCCGCAATTGGAGAAAAACCGAAAATATGTTTCAATTCTGAAAATGAAGCTCAAATAATTTTTGTTATCCAAAATAATTGCCATCACTGTAAAGCTGATGAAAAAATGTTCCAAAACCTCCATAAAAAGTTTATTTGGATAAGTTTTGTGGAAGTTATGGTCACGTGAGTATCAGCGTGCGCGGAAAAAAGTGAAAAATTCGAGCCCAAAAGGTTTACAAGGACAATAATTTCAGGAACTTTCAAGAAAATCGGAGACAACAAATTTCAAGGCGGGTACACTTGACGAATTTTTCTCCATATATACTTGCTATCGAAAAAACCTTACGATGGGGGGGGATTAAACAAAAAACCCTTACGTAATTCATGGATAACCCCTCAGAATAATGAGGCATTTATTAGACTCGAACAACAAGGAATAAATTTTGAACATTGTTTCATAGGGATATTATATGAGAATGCTTTGTTCATCGTCTTTTCTGTCACAAGCAGACAATAACATTAATATGTCAGTCGCATGTCTTCGGAAAAAATAGCAAGTCTTATTCATTTAGAAATATTCTGTTTTAAGTGAGCAAATTTCTGAACTTCCTATCCAATAATGTTCAAAATTGCCCTTTTTTCTCTGTATAGTTTGTCAGACTTATTCTGTAGCGTGATACATCAAATCCTGTTACACTGAACAATAATGTGCAGGCAAACTGAAATTCAGAAGACGAAAAAAAATATTCCTGCAAGTCAAATATTTTGTGGCTACTCTCTCAACGGAATCAGTATGTAAAGCAGATTCGAAAAAATGTCCCTTTGAAGAAATTGTTCCGTAAGAAGAGGGATGTGACCTTTCTATGTATTGCAAACGGGAATTCTGTGAGTAACGGAATATTGATGCCCACTTCTTAAACATTGATCCAATTTCTTGAGATAGAAGATGTGTTGAAGTGAGTGTTTTCTTTAGGATATAGTCGTTAACATCTGCGAATCACTCTCGGACATGAAAACCCATGATGATGCAGTCCAGAAAATCAAAAAACAACGTCTTACAGGGTTAATGTTTCCAACACACTACTTCGCGTCTTATCTCCATTTTGAAGCAAATTATTGTCATTGGAGGCAATATTGAGTATATCCATCTCCATACGACCACACAGTTTTTACAGACTGCATTAGCTTTATCTGATTCTGACGACAAGAAGAAAAAAATGTGGTCAAAATTACAGTTAGACGATTGTACCTTTCTGTATACTAGAAGATTGACAACATTACCGGGAATATCAACTGTTTGTATTGACCTCATCTCTACTTTTTATATTTATATGGAGCGAATAATTTAACTGATGACAATTGAAATATGTTTTTTTGGTCCAAACCTTTGTGAGCAGGATTAATCCAATACAAATAGAAGGAATCTTTATTTTAAGGAAACATGTGATTGAAAATAGCAGTCAAAGCGCCACGTCTACCGAGGAACACCCATAGTCGGCCAGTTCTGAAAGGCACTGTTCTTGTTCTCGTGTTTTGATTATTGAAAATATTATTATACTTATCCAAAAATTTCGGCGCCAAACAAAGGACAAGGATTCTCTTCAAATTACGTATGAGAAAGATTACACTAAAATATTCCACTATTTGGACGTAAAACAGTACTTCAGAACCCCTTTCCCGATTAAGGGCCTGAATTTTGTCTCCTTGGTTTTAATATATGATTCCTGCAAATCAATTTTTTGGAGTTCACATTACAACAATTTTCCAGCCAAATTGTTTGTAGGACTCTTAGTGAATCGAACCTCATTCCAAGCAAACTTTACCTTAGTTACAGATATTTCCTAAAAGATCTTTCAATTCAAACAAAAAGAAATCTGTAATTAATTTTGAGACCCGTTTTAAAGGTTCCGCAATGATTATGCTCTTCAGTGAATTATAAAGATGACAGCTTAACTTACCTTGAGGTAGGTAATATTAGAGCTGTCGCCGTGAGTGTCAGTGGAACTGTCACCATGACTAATAGTTTCTGGCTGTTGACTGTGAAAAGGCTGATAGGTGGTCGTAGTAGAAGTTGTCGGAATGGGTCTTTGCCTTGTGGAGTTGTGAATCCTACCTTCACCAATCCGGATTCCGGAATTTCCTCTTCCGGTACCAATACCCAGTCCTCTGGAAACAGCGCCGCGTTCATTGTTGCCAATCTTGATGCCACTTGCACCTCTCGTCACTGTCGACCCGAAATAACCTCCGAGGCCATGAATAGAACCGAGGAACAAATGAAACATCACGAGCAACAATACCCCGTAGGAAATCATTTTCCTAGCATACGTATTCTAGCACTTCCTTCGTATCAAATTTCACGCACTAAACTACTAAAAATAATAATAAATGATATTCAACTCCCACTTCACTTCACACTTTCACTTTTCGCACTCCTACGAACTCGATATCGACAGCTCTCCATTTACCTTTTCCACGCTAGTTTCAACAAGGGAAATCCAGATTTAACCCCTTTTTCTTGTCAAATTTGAAACCTTTCTTCAACTTTTATTGAACGCGTCCAGGAATGGGCATAGTCATCCAATTTGAAAAAAACTCGACATGCTTCTCATCTTGTGTTGTTGTCCCACGATTTTCCTAGTGGTAAATTCCTTGTGTATTGGTGGAATACACAAACTTTGGTTTGATGATTTCTTTCCATGATAACTTACGGGTCACCCTGAAAAACAGAAAAATTTGAATTATGTATAGACATCTTGATGAAAAATATCGTTTGATTAAATTGAAGTAACAAACCGCCGATCAGTAAAAATGAGCTGACGGCATCAACTTGTCAAAGTCAAAATTGTAGAATTTTACTCTGGAAACCCCGAGGAGTTATTTACTCCTGCAATCTGATATACACATTCTTTCCATTTTATGTAATATGGCGATATCTTCTGCAACCCTATGAACTCCCTTATGCAAGTCTGATGCATATTTTCCAATTTTTGCGATATATATGAAATAATTATTATAGAATACCATAATGATTTATACGATATCATAATGATTCATGAGAATATTCGTGAGATTGATTTGGATTCAGATTTCTTGATAACTTTGGTGATTACGACGTCTTTGTTACATTAAAGCTAAACACATTTTTAAAGACCCTTTGGAACAAATTTTCCGAATTTTTATTCTGGAGGGAAAGTTGAAAGAATATGCCCGCTGCGCGAGCACATTCTAATTTCGCGTTTCGCAAGTGGCACAGTGGGAAAAAAGCACTTTTTGGGACAGAAATCAGCTGACTGCTCAATTTTCAACGGATTGAAACCTTTTTTTGGTTGAAAATGCTCATGAAAAATCATACTTCAACGCAGAGGCGCACGTTTTCTGAATTTTTACATTCTCATTCTGAATGAGAAGGTATTGGTTTTATGTGAAAATTGACTTTCGCGGATTTGATGAAATCTCCACGTTTTGAGACCCCCTGAGTCCGAAAGAATGGTTTTTTCGAAGGTGTCTGTCTGTCTGTCTGTCTGTAGTCTGTGGTCTGTAGTCTGCAATCTGTGTACTTGATAACTTTCGAAAGAATGTTCAGATTGGATTGCCCTTTTGCACACATTTTGAGGGACCGAAAATACAGGACGAGTTCGTTAACCAGCTATTTCGGATGAAAAATCAGAGGAAGGGGGGGGGCATTTTGAACATTTTTTTGGAATTTTTTTTCCAAGATTCAAAAATTGTAAGTGCAGTTTCTTGTAGTAGATAAAAAATGAAACAATTTATCCTCATGACTTTTTTTGATAAAAGCAAAATTGTCAGATTTATGGCATTTTCAAAATACAAAAATATGAAAGAAAATGAGAATTTCTAGCCAAATAACGTAGGATGAAAAAGAAAGTCAGAGAGCAAAAATTTTCCTTCTTAGGAGCCCTACAAGATCGTGAATACGACTTTTTGAATTTTCTCAAAAAATCGAAAATTCCATTTTTGATCG
>WSXT02194011.1:0-19419 GCA_011762715.2 Neuroterus valhalla
AAAGCTGACTCTTCTAGAAGGGTCGGTAAATGCCGGTAACAGGAATCTGTATCCAGAATCCCCCTAGCCTATCTACTCGCATGTAGTTCTAGTGGACCGAGCCCTCGTCATTCATCATCCCCAGCACATTGGCCCCCAGCTCCGATAAGCTCTCCAATATCCACATCTTCTATAGAGATTTTATTATCAGGATGCAGCTGACCTGCCTTCATTTCGATTGTAGCTATTTCAACCTCTGAAAGCAATCTGTTAACAGTTATTGAGCGTTTCTGGTCTGCTAGATTCTGTTAATTTGTCCTTGTGGCAAGATGCGGATACACAAGTAAGAAGAGACGATGATGTTCTCTTCTCACAATCTGTCCGCTACAGCCTCTGATTGAATGGGGCTGTCTGTTTTCGGAGGATGTGGTGGTACTGGAGCATCTAGGGGTTGTGCAAAGAACATCAACAACGTGATGGCGTTGTATTGTCTCGTCAGTCTCCGCTTGATCTTGCACAGCTTCATCGAACTGATGTTCATTGCTGGCGTGTTCTCCTGCCGCTTTCACCTCTCGCCTAATCTCTTTTGATCGATCTTCTGAGATTAGGAGACTATTGCGGATGTCATTGACCTTCGTGATGAGATGCTTCACTAGAACTTTCTGTACATGGGGATACTTCTCCGCGAACTTTCTCCTCAAATTGTAGCCCTTTTCGCGCTTGGTCTCAAATTTCGCGTTTTGGCAATAATATAGTGTAGTATAGTATATTGAATTCCTTTTGGCATATTCGTTGTGTATACGAATTCCTTGCGCGAAACTGTACAAAAAATATTGTTGCAAAATGTTGTACGGTCAGAAGTTTTTGAACTATTGAGGGTTGTAAATAACTAATAGGCGCTGGCTATTCTCGTGCTTGCACAAGCATCCTGCGCAAACTCTGGAACACACTTGACTTCAATACAGTAAAGAATCGTGACAATAAAATCAGAGACAGACAATTTTCTTGACACGAACATTCACTGTATTAAAGTGAAGTGTGTTCCAGAGTTCGCCCAGGATGCTTATGCACGCGCGAGAATAGCGATTTCCTATTGGTTATTTACAACCCTCAATAGTTCAGAAACTATTGATCGTACAACATTTTGCAACTATATTCTTTTGTTCAGTTTTGCGCAAGGAATTCGTACGTACAAGGAATATAATGAGTTTAGGTTCACCCTTTATATTTAAATACTCATCGAAAGTATTTTTCAATTAGAATTATCATTTTCTCATGTAATGTTGGCTCTCTGTTGCCATAGAATCTGTATTCTAGAAGGCAATAAGTATACTATGCGCTTTGGTAATGAAGATGCATTTACTTTTCCATCATTTTGGTTGTCCATATGATGCTCTCCCACGGTATTCCTGATGGGGTAGTTTGCTGCAAATCGCTTGATCTAGCCAAAGTATCCTCACCAGACACAGCTGATGTTCCACTATTTCCCGCGTTCCACAGATTTCCGTGCTAGTCAGATTGTTGATTGGCGAGGTCTGCCTGACCAATATGCAGCTCACCATGACCACCGTCCCATATGCTTTGGTTTGCAGCCGTTGCTCCAGAAGCGCCCCGACGATCCTCGGGGAGCGACAAGCATTTCAATATCTTTGAAAGACTCTTCATCATGATCGGGTTTTTTGGTATTTCTTCTAGTCCCTTTCCTCTTCGTTTTTTGTCTGTCTGGCATAGGAAACCCTATCAGTAGCAATGCTACGGCCAACGTGACCATCAATGTCATTAGAACAAAGCTCAATCCCTAACGCAAAGACAACGCGAGCGCACCATCGATAGGAGTAGTGCATTATTATTATTATTGTTACTATTAAAATAACATTAGGCCAGGTCCCTTCCAGGCTGAGCGTGATTCGTTATTCTACTAGGAAATAAGTGATTGATATGGAAAGTTATGAAAGTAGAATCGTTTTGGGAGATTCCAAGCATAGGAAGTGTAGGAGGAGTTAATCAGGGATAGGTACAAGATCAGTTTTAGAATATGTTCGTTTTTTTTGCAAAGGGGAAAAACCAGATCTCATTTTTAATCCTTATTTTCTAATTCAAGACCTTTGCTTCAGATGCAGCATTTTTAATGAATAGAGGCTATATTTGACTTGGTGAGCAGGATAAATATACACGAGGTTACTTCGGAAACATAAGAGATGAGACCCGATAAAGACAATACACAGCAGCATTATGTACAGCCTGTTTCGGTTTTTGAACGAAACACTTGTCCTGTGCAACATCACTCCGCAACGGGCCACTGACCGACCTCTTCAGCAAATACTTTGTGTAAAGAGTTTCGGAAAGCCAACTTTGCAATGGTCAGTCCAAGATTTCTCAGATTTTGCACCTTTACTTCAACTTCTAAAGTGACTTGAGAAAGTTGCGGAGAAAATTTGTTATTTACAGAATTTGATTTTAAAAATTGTTTCTTCAATCTAAGCGGGGACAACTTACGAAATCTTGACAAGTTCCTAAGAAATAGGTGAAAATTTGTGAGCGCTAAGGAAACTTCCATAAATGATGTCACAGTTTTTTCAGCATTTCCATCCCCTCCCCCCCCTCCCTCGTCACCCCTCTGTCGCAAATTGTCACAAGACCGTGCCCCCCCAACCTGGTGTCACGTCACAAATATAAAATGCAAAAAAAAATCTATTCATGATGGCGACGAATATCACGCGCGCAATACAAACATCTGAACAACTTTTGAGCAATTTAAAATTTAAAGAAAATGTCACAAATTTTCCTACTAAAACTATAACAAATGATCTGACCCCCTTCTCCCCCAGGACTATGACATCATTTATGAAAGCTCCCTCATGCATTAAGTTCAAGTTAGCGGAGAATTTTTCGAAGTTTGCCCTTTGAAAATTCAGATTTTGCTGCAACTTCTCTTCTCGAAATTCTAATTCCCATTTGTCAGCTCGCCAAAGATACATTCATATTCATATTCCATATCTCTTATCAGATATTATACAATTATTATTTTTGATAAATCATATATTAATTCCCTTCAATTAACAATGCGGCCTTATCTATAAAAACGTAATTATGGAGTAAATATGTTCTAAGTGACGTGGCTTCTAATTCCACAAAAACATTTTTCGCAAGATTCATTCGTCTTTTGGTCTGGATTTCACAAAACAATGTCATAAATCTGGAAGAAAAAGTAGGAAAGAGATGGCAGATGGATTTATATTCACTAGAACATCGTCTAGGAAATACGTATTATAATTTTTGTGAAGGTCTTTCTTTGTTTCCAATGACCACGAAATTAAAGAATTGAATCATCAAAGGGCTTTCTCAGATTAAATCATTGACAAGTTATGTAGGACTATGCAGAAAATTTTATTCACATGAAATACAAATCCTATTCTTGTAAATGATATTTAAGTATGAATCATTTTCAACTAAGGATAAATCAGGCATGCATTATCTTCTACAGATGAAAAAATTCAGATTTGTGAAAATTGTTGACGACATCAAAGATGACACTAAAAAAAACCTACATAAGTATTGTACATGAAACTATGTTACATTCTAACTATCAAATCCCATCGAATTTTCCCTGATGTGCAATATTATAATATTTGTATGTAGGCTACGTTTACTTCAAACAAGCTTTCCGCACCTACCAAATTATATACAACGATATCATAAAGCTAAGATACAAATCAAAAGTGAGATAGGAACTGGTATAAAATACACCGCGAAATCCGGAAAATTATTCATAAGTGGAGTTAAGTTCCCATTGAAATTTTGAATTAAGGGTTTTCCTCATCAATAAAAAAATGGGGAAAGTGACATATATTTCGTGGTTCATCTTGCTGGTTTTCACTCACCCTGTCGGTGAGTAGAATGAAATGCATCATTGAGCAATAATTTCTCATTTCATTCCTTAAATTCGGATTGTCTAGGAAGGAATCTTGAATTTAAAGTAAACGATTTTGGAAATTTCACTTCTAATCGGAACCGAATAGTTATAAAAATCTTCATGTGCCCCCGCTTTGTGGAATTTCCTCCTTTTTTTTGATAGGATAATTTTCTCTGGTTAAGAGTTCAACCATTTTTTCTGAAATTCGCTCTCTTTGGTTATAATCTTTACTATTTTTTTTAAGTCTTATATTATTGTGCCAAGCTCCTTCCGGGGGAAGCGTTACTTGTTTTATTCCAGCCATTCTGTTTTGTTTTGAAAATAATGATAATCATACATTTCTCCGGAAATACTGAAAAGATAAGTTTGAAGCTTGAGCACTCTGAATTTCGGCAGTATTGTGGAACATTCAAAGTCATTTTTACTCGAAATTTATCAAATTTCCAACGTCACATCAAATTCACAAGCCGAAAAGAAAAGTTTTCATAAAAATCTCGTTCTCAAACAATAAAAAGATAAAATACTTTCCATAATCGATTGATCACTTTTCTAAAAGTATGAGATGTTTAGGCGTGATTTTCGGCATCCATTTTTGTTGGGATCCTTTTCTCCTTGATTGCAAATTCAACGATTCTAGTTGGGAATGATATATTCCCAAAAAATAATGAAAAATTCTCTCTTGTCCTTAACCTATCCTCTTCCCTTCTTCTCAATAGAAATTCGAATATTTTGTTGATCATAGTCTTGAGGGTTTTTTGGAAACCCTGAAGAATTTTAAAGATGTTATTGCTCTGACGTATTTTGGCTTTCGATCGTGTACAAAACTATGAATTTTGTCGGCGTTTCGCGGACGTTGTAGCTCGCATCTTCAGGACAAGCCTATAAACATCTGCTCACTTCAAACCATTTTTTCTTTCGTAAAGAGTCATAATCAATCTGAGCTGCTACATCGTCATTGGGTGGTTTGTCATCTCGTGAAGCGATAAGATTTCTAAATCTAAGGCAGATTCTCAGAGCGCATAACCTTTCACAGATTTACATTGCCCTTCGAAGGACTCCTTGGCTCCCATAGATTGGCTCCACACACTTTACTGTGAATTATTGAGAGTTCTAAACTCTCAATATCAAGCAATTATATGATTTTCACAAACATCTTGAATCTTCAATATGTCGCCAAAGTATATCAGAAAAAACCATATTTTTACATTCTCATTCTGAATGAGATAATTCGATAACTCAATTGGTTTTATTCAATTGGTCGATAAATTCAATAATTGGTTTCATGCGAAAATTAACATTTGCGCATTTAATGAAATCTCCACGTTTCGAGACTCCCTGAGTCAGAAAAAACGATTTCTACGAAGGTGTCTATCTGGCTGTCTATAGTCTGTAATCTGTATACGCCATAACTTTTGAAAGAATTATCATATTGGTTTGTGCTTTGGCACACTTTTTCAAACCCGAAAAAGAAAGAAGGAGTTTGTTATCCAGCTATTTTGGATAAAAAATCAAAGAGGGGGAGCATTTTGAACATTTTTTTGGACTTTTTCTTCCAAGAATCAAAAATCGTAAGTACGGTTTCTTGTAGCAGGTGAAAAATAAAGCAATTTATCCTTATGACTTTTTCTCATAAAAACAAAATCATCAGAGTTATAGATTTCAAAATTCAGAAATATAAAAGAAGATGAGAATTTTTAGCCTAATAACGATAAAATTGAAAAGAAAGTGAGAGGGGTAAATGTTTCTTTTTGGAAGCCCTACAAGAAGGTGGATACGACTTTTTGAATTCTTCCAAAAAATATAAGATTCGCTCGCAAGTTTAAGCGCGCCTAGAGCACGCGTCTTTCGGATCTCAGGCTTCGCGCTTGATGGTATTCTCGCCTCACGCTCTGCGCTCGGTTATGAATTTGCCTCGTGCTACGCGCTCGGCCTTTGTACCTCCCTACAGTTTTATATAGAGCTTGTGAACTTAAAACGAAATGTCTACTACTTTAATTTGATGAGTGTGGATTCTCTTTTGTTGAAGCTTTTCCGTCTTTAACGAATACATTCTCATCGCGTGTCGCATGCTGCGCACTCGATCAAAATTTGTCCATAGCGGTAGAGAAGTTTTGTCGCCTAATGTTGTGTAGTTTTTCTAGAAATTCAATTTTTAATTTTATTTTTTACGATTGAAACAAAAACTACGCGTCCAATGGGAAAAATTATATTAAAGTTACAGACATTCTTTTGGGTTGAATAACTGTTCTCTATCAATCTTCAGTGTTACTCTTAGTCCATTTTTGAAAAATTTTATGATTTCATTCTTAAAGTTATTTACCTGATTGGAATGAATTCATTCTATGGTTTTTTAAAAATGAAGCAAAAACTAATCTTCCTATCAACAAATTAATTTTTTCCAAATTCTTAGATCTTCTTTTGGTGCGCAAGTGTAGTTCATATATATATATTTCCGTTGCTTGCATAGTTTGACTAAAAAATGAATATTTCTATTTTTCATTATTTTTTGTGCGACCAAAATTAAAATTTTTCTTCTCCGACAAACTCGAAAAGTTGCAGAGATGATCCTGAAGGACTTCCAAAGAGAAACATTTTTTTCTCCAAACTTTTTTTCATATCTTGCTTGGTTTGGCTTAAGATCCTCATTTTCGTTTACATTTTCGAATTTTGAAAATGCCACAACTCTGACAATTTTGTTTTCAAAAAAAAAAAAAAATCATGAGTATAAATTGTTTCGCTTTTCACTCACTACAAGGAGCCGTTCTTACAATTCTTGAGTCTTGGAAAGGAAAATCCAAAAGAAATTTCAAAATGCTCCCCCTTTTCTATTTTTGATCCAGAACAGATGGTTAACGAACTCAAATTGTATTTTTGGTCCCTGAAAATGGGTGCCAGAGGACAATCCGATGTTGAAAGTCTTTCAGAAGTTATAGAGTATACAGACACCAACGACAACAACGGCGGCAACGACGACGACAAAGACAACAGACAGACACCAACGTAAAAACTACTTTTTCGGAATCAGGAGGTCTCAAAACGTGAAGATTTCATAAATTCCGCGAAAGTAAATTTTCACATAAAACCAATACCTTCTCATAATGATGAGAATGTAATAATCTGTGAACTTGATACCTTTCGAAAGAATGATGTTGAGGATCAACGAATATTTTATAACCGCTCAAATTTCTTTTTGTTCGAAATGTATAGCTTCAAGATTTTCCCTTCTGAAATAGCAAATAGCAATTTCCTACTTATAATATTTACATCGGTTAAGCAGACGTTGCTGCCTTCAAGTTTTTCGATTCGAACCATCTTCATGATTTCTAAAAACAGATGCATAATGTTCAAGTAGGTTTTACCCGAATCATCGCCTCTCTGTACCTTTCTCGTGTCTCTATTTACAGCTTCCGGTAAACCCTTACTAATCCTCAACCTTCTTGCCTGTTCCCATCTCCTTAACTTTACAACCGAAAATATTTGTTTTGTGTACGTTATGAACTACGTCACTGTCACCCCCACTTTAATTTTTCTTTGATTTCACCCTCGAAAATGGATTTCTGTACTTCAGAATCCTCAGTCGTTTTCGAGAGTCACTCATGTGCACATCCCCTTATTCTATGGTCGGTTTTCTATCCTTTTTAATCATTCGCGAACCAAGCTTGTAACACTATCAACTTTCATCATTTACTGTTCTTAATATATACCTTCTTTACTCAAACCGAATTTATCGAATTATCTACGAGATCCTTGTTCTGAAATGTCCGAAGGAGTGATCACAAACACAAGTTAACGCACGAGCTTGTCCGGTGTCGTGATCCGCAGTGCAACGAATGACCATATTCGATCGGACTTTGGCACCCATTTTGAGGAACCAAAAATACAATTCGAGTAAGAATAAAATTGTCAGAGTCGCGTCATTTTCGAAATTCAAAAATATAAACAACAATGAGAATTTTTAGCCAAAAAACGAAAAATATTTTTTGAAAAATCAAGAAAAAAAAAATTTCATTTTGTGAGCTCTGAAAGATCGTGGATACAACTTTCTGAAATTCCTCAAAAAATCTAAAATCCCAATTTGGATCGCACAAAAAATATTGAAACACAAGGTACGAGGTGTCTAAATCAATATTATATACAGTTGGTGCATTAGAGGTGATATAGAAAAGTTCGCATTTCGGACAGATTTTTTTTTTTGTTTCAGTCGTGACAACGCTTCCAAACAATGAAAAATTTAATTTGCTAGTCAAACTATGAGAGATGTAAATATCAGTGGCGAGTATTGTAATGAGAATGTGTTCCTTGAGGCCTCTTGTATCCTTCATTCCTCTTAGCTTCGAAACGTCGAAATATTGAAGAGCAAAGATTCGCTTGTTCAGATTATGTTAAAAAAAAACAAATAAACGCGTCCTTAAGAGTCAAAATAATTTCGTTTCAAAGTGCAAATAGCGTCGCAAAAACCGCTTGTCAAGTGCATGCCTACATCTTCGAGAATGATGACCACAGCAATATAGAAGAAATTCGACACTTTCGTTTGTCCCGTCATATTTAAAGCCGAATGAAGAATTATTTTAATTATTGTTCGGAAAGCAGCAAAAATCCTTCTTTTGGAAAATTAGTTGGCTCTAGTTTGGAGAAAAGAAACTTTAAAATCATTCCAGCAATACAACACCTGGCACTTTTTTAACCCACATATCTCGTTCCGCCACAGTGGTCGTCCAGAATTTGCACATCTTGTTTCATAGCTCACGACCGAATAAGTATTTGTTGCGTTTCTCTTGCACAAAGCAGAAATAAGATTTTAAACTTTACATCCCTTTTATTTCCGATTTTTCATTAACGAATATCTAAGCTCATTACACTTGCCAAAATAAATTTTTCGTAAGATGGCTCTTTTAATGGAAAAATTTGTATTAATAATGCATTAACTGATTATTTATCCTTGACATTTGTTTCTCAGAATTTATTTGAATGCAGTTACCACATATCCATCGTTACGAAGACTCGCCAGGTTCTCCTATCCATATTCTTCCTGGAGCAAAGTATAAAGTAGGATTAATCAGACCTTATGTCGTGGGATTGGTCGATAAATGTAACAAACTGCATCCTTTTTTGGCTTTCAATTATGGAACAAAGCAAGATGAAAGAGTGAAATTGAACCTTCTTAAACGTACAGGACATGATATTGAAATAATTTTGGATACGGATACTTTTGCACCCTATTTCTTCCATCGTTCTCCTGGAGGTATGGAAGTTGTTGACGCCGAGAAGCCCGAGATTAGACGGCAAGACTGAGAATGTATTCTTCACATATATATGATTATTTTATAACCAAATATCCGAAGTAAACACTATTTTGGGTCATTCATCAGAAAATCAACTTCGGCCGAGGTTTGGGCCAGCTATTCTTATTCTAACCTTATTGCTTGACCAAAAACTCTTGTAAATGATCTCAGTTGAAGAATAAAGGTTTAATTGAAGCTAAGTTTTTGCGCATTTTGCATTCCTTTTTCCAATTACTTATTCTGAATAATAAGGTTCTCGACTACGACGGGTCTGGCTTTCAGTTGCCATTGTCGTTTGTTGTCTCTTATGGGAAAAATTCTGAGAGAATTATTCAATTTGATTGTCCATAAGTACAGAGTACAAAGGCCTCAGAAGAAAGGCTCGGGATGTGACCATTGAATCTCCTCTGAGCAGCCACTGAAACCTTGGTAAAAAAGTTATATCGGCATTGGAATAAATAAAATGCATGACAATGAAAAATAGTTTTGGCGTTCCGTTCTGTTCAGTTATAAACTGTGGTCGTGCTGTTGCCCGGATCTTCCGTTATCCGAGAAGCCATGTCAAAGAGATTTTTATAGTTCAGGTGGCGGGATCTTGAAAGCTAAGGAGGGTAGATTAAATAAATTGAACAGTTTAGAGGATCAAAACTCTTTTATTTAAACTCGAACATGATTAAGAAAAAATATAAACAAGTGTGCCAAAGAACCGAGTCAGCCGAGAGGACTACAGGGTATGCTGCAAGAAGTAAGAATTTGTGTTGTGTTCATATTCAAAACTTGACCGAGTCGTCGATCTTTCGCAGATTTTGAAAATAGTTAGATTTACAAATTTTGGAAGTGGGAGCGAAGATCAAGACAAAGGCAGCTTGAATGTCGATTGTCATTAGACCTAGGTATACACAATCTTGACCTTTAATTAACAGTAGGCAGAGGACCCAACGCCTACAAACAATAAAAGGTCGCTACCCCTCAGTTGCTTCGAGAATGCTCTTTGTATGACTCCTCCTGAGATTTTCGGTCGCTTGCGAGACAATGCCCTATACAAATTAATATTTCCGATAATGGTATATTCCCATAATTTCCCTCGCTTTTGAAATTGAAGAAGTAGGACAACTTCAAACTGGAAAGACATATTTAAAGATCGAAAACTGTACATTGAAATGTTTGATTTGCAACATTATTGGATCTTGAATGATGTTATATCTATGGATCAGTTTTTGCATTGCTGTACATAAAAAGCACCATTTTTCATCGTTCCACAGATTCCTTTGGAAATGGTCTTCGAAAATGGAAGAGTTACGCAAAACAATCTAGTAACTATCTTAGTGAACCTTCATGAATTTGAAAGTGATACACGCCAATGGCTGTAACGGACGACAGACGGAAGGAACCTTTAAATGTTTTATCCCTGTAAAAAAAAAAATTCTTATATTAATATTTTCCAGGCTTCTTATCCTCTGCCGCTGTGACGACGCGACGTTTGCTGCTGGCCACTCGTCTGGCACGTGATAGCTACAGAGTTGTGGGTGCCCAGGAGTGGGGACATCGGCAATGACTCACGCGGGTTTTTCCTTAGCCATTTTCCCTTATCTTTGAACCTTTACATTCTAAGATTTTGTTCCTTTCCACATCATCTACTGCTGATATTAATATTATTTATGATGGGTAACGTGATTCTCAGGACCGCAAAATTCATGCTTCATGTTTGCCTAGTATGAACACCATTATTTCAATTGTACGGTATTTTTGAGTTTTTCATATATTGTGCTTTGTATTATTCGTTCATTCGGCAAATTCATCACGCTTTTTTTCTTTTATTTTGATTGATACCCTTCAAATTTTTTCTTTCTCTTAGAATGTGGTTATTTTGTCTATTGTTTTTCATGCACACACTATATCTCTATGCGTCGTTGTCTCCTCTGAAGGAGAAAATAAGGGATTGAGTCGCAACGCAGTTCGAGGCGGGCTGACTCCTAGGAAAGTCGTAACTTTGAAAATAAAGCACTTGAAAATTCTGGCGACAGTCGGAGTGCCCTTTGAGTGAACGTTTGCAGATGTGGGACCAAAATCAAAAGGGCCTAATGTCGCCAGGAGAGGTGAAGACAAGAGGTCACTCTTGTTCTGGTTCTCGCCCTGAACAGTCGCATTATTTTACATCGTTTCGAGTTTTTCTTTGTAATACCAAAGCTGTATTCCCAAAGTATTATTGTGAATATAAAATTTCATCTAAGGTCTGGAAATTATTTACTCCATACAGATCAGAAGTGGGATAATAAAAAAAAATCGCGTGTGCTGTGAAAACATTTTTACACTCTCATTCTGAATGAGAAGGTATTGGTTTTATGCGAAAATTGACTTCCGCGGATTTGATGAAATCTCCACGTTTTGAGACTCCCTGAGTCAGAAAAAATTGTTTTCACGAAGGTGTTTGTCTCTCTGTCTGTCTGTAGTCTGTAGTGTGTAGTCTGTAGTGTACTCGATAACTTTCGAAAGAATGTCCTGATTGGGTTGCCCTTTGGCACACATTTTGAGCGACCGAAATTCAGGATGAGTTCGTCAACCAGCTATTTTGGATACAAAATCAAAGGGGGGGGAGCATTTTGAACATTTTTTTGGAATTTTTTTTCCGAAATTGACAAATTATAAGTACAGTTCCTTGTAGTAGGTAAAAAATGGAACAATTTATCTCCATGACTTTTTTTGATAAAAGCGAAATTCTCAGAATTATGGCATTTTCAAAATCCAAAAATATAAGAGAGAATGAGAATTTTTAGCCAAAGAACGAAAGATTGAAAAAAAAGTCAGAGAGCAAAAATATTTCTTCTTGGGAGCTCTACAAGATGGTGAATATAACTTTTTGGATTTTCTCAAAAAATAAAAAATTCCCATTTTGATCGCACGAAAAAAAGTGAAGACTAATCTGTGAACTCGATACCTCTCGAAAGAATGATCTTATACGATTGTGCTTTGGCACCCAATTTGAGGGACCAAAAATACAAGTCGAGTTCGTTAACCAGCTGTTTTGGATGAAATATCAAAGAGGGAGAGCATTTTGAAAATTTTTTTGGATTTTTTTTCCAAGAATCAAAAATGGTAAGTACGGTTTTTTGTAGTAGGTAAAAAGTGAAACAATTTATATTAATGATTTTTTTGATAGAAACAAAATGGTCAGAGTTGTGTCATTTTCGAAATTCATAAATAGAAACGAAAATGAAAAGTTTTAGCCAAATAACGTAAGATTGAAAAAAAAGTTAAAAGAAAAAAGGTTTCTTCTTGGGAGCCGTACAAGATCGTTTATACAACTTTTCGAATTTTCTCAAAAAAGAGGAAATTTCAATTTTGAACGCACAAGAAATAATGAAAAATAAACTGTCAACTCGATAACTTTTGAAAAATGATCATATTGGATTGTGCTTTGGCACAATCTTTCAAGGCTGCGAACGGAAGGATGAGTTCGTTAACCAGCCATTTTTGATCAATGGTTCTGGTTTTATCCATCAAAATCGCTTTTTGAAGAATCAAAAATTATCCATTTTAAAAAGACCTATAAATTTTATGCACACCATTTTTTCATCAGATGCATAGATTTTGTTAAAATCGGGAAAAATGTTCCCAAAAATGAAAGGTTCCATTTTTGAGCAAAACTATGCGAGATATGAAAAAAATGAAAGAAACAGAAATTGTTTACCTTAAAAAGTCTACAAATTCACTGTTGTTTGTTTTTCGATAGGACGAATAGTTTTTATTTTCATCGTGATAACACACTTACAAAAATAAAAAATTCCATCTTCAAGCCAAACAATAAGAGAAAAGAAGAGATAATTTATAGCAAAATTATCGTGACAACGCTTCTTAAACAATGAGAATTTCAATTTGCTAGCCAAACTATGCGATATATAAATATCAGTGGCGAGTATTGTATTACGAATGTATTCCTTAAGGCCAGTAGAGCCTTAAGTAAACTAATTATAAAAAAAGTTTTATCAAAAATGAAAAAGAAAATCTTTATAGAAGTGGAGGTTTCCAGCAGTTCTGCAATATTTGTAATTCTGTGTATGCAATACACTGTAAACTGAATGAAACGCGTGTGAGGCCGAGCGCGTAGCGCGAGGTAAATACATTATCGAGCGCGAAGCGCGAGATCCGAATGTCGCGCGCCCTAGGTGCGCTCAAACTTGCGAGTGGAGCGAGCCGCGCGCGAAGCGCGCCATGAGAATGTGCCTGCGCAGCGGGTAGATTTTTTTTTTTTTGAAGTTTGTGAAAATTGAAAAGTTGAAGTGTGTAAAAATTGAAAACTTGAAGTGTCTGACGTTGGAAACTTGCAGTGTGTGAAGGGACAGTGTAAGGTTTTAGTGACAAGTGTTGTAATTACGGGACCACCTAAATCTTCTTATAGAAGCATAGAGGGAAGACGCTCGAGAAGCAGAATTAGACCTCCGCATAGAAGGAGAGAAGATAGTTCGAAAAGTCAAAGTCGACACAGCTCGAGGAGTCATCATCGTCATCACAGAGAACATAGGGCCGTCTTAGGCACGAATTGAGACGGACAGGTCACGGTGAGGAAGATGGAAGCCTGGAGAGGGCGCATATTGCACCTAGTCCTTCACTCAACAGCTCATCGAGTCGTGAGTCCGATATTGCCAAATTGGCTGAAGTTTTGTCAGGGCTTGTCTCTACAAATTCGAAGCGATCAAATTATATTAATGAAGGACTTTTACCTGAATTTGACCCTGAAATAAAAATTTATCTGACACGGGTTGGGTGGAAAAGGTTGATATGTGCGGGGAGATGTACGACTTGGATAAAAAAACAAAGTTACATTTGGCTATTTTGAAGCTAAAGGCAAATGTAAAACTTTGGCATGATGGATTGCAAAATTTGTTGTCAACTTAGGAGGTCTTTTCCTTAGCAATAGTCAGACAGTTTCCCGGGGAAGAAAGTTTTGCGAAATCGATGGAAGACGCGGTTACTTATAAAAGCGCAGTCGGTCAAGATCTTCAGGCATACTGCTTTGCGAAATTAGGAAAAATTAATAAACTAAAACTAGAACTTGCGGAGGATAGATTGGTTGATTCGATTGCTCAGGGCATTCACGACGAGTCTATTTGCACAATTTTTTTAGCAGCTCGCAGTAAGACCGTTGCAGACTCAATTATGTTGGATCAGAAAAATCAAAAGGGGTTTCAAGTGACGGATGTTATAAATGCGGAAAAAAGGGTCACATAAAGCGTTTCTGTCCTCATTTCGAAGAGGCCTATGTTTCAAAAGTCCAGGATGAGAATTTAAAAATCCGAAGCGATTTTTTGAAGCCTCATCAGAAAAACGAGACGAATAGAAAAAAAGCACTTTTCGCGATATTCTAGGGCACACTATCAGTGCTATAAGAAAAAGAATAATCAGAAGAAAGTTAGGACCGAATGAATAACCGCCGGTGAAGCTAAGCCCTCATCGGATCCAGAGGTAGAAGCGGTTGAAATAAACAAAAAACTGAAAATGTGTCGTATCAATGATATAGAAATATTATGCCCGATAGGATTAGGCAGTGATTGCTCTATTATGAAAGAAAGTGAGGCTCAATTACTGAATTTAAAATTCAAGGAAACTAACGAAATATTGTCGGTATTTGATAATTCTTTAGTTATCCCAGTTGCTGTTTCAAAAACTAAATTATTTATCGATGATGTTGAGCTAAAAATAAAAATTTTTATCGTACCAGATTATCAGTTGTCGAAAAAGGTTTTAGTAGGCAAGAATATAATAAAAACGGGAATTCAAGCGGTCACTAATAAATCGACAACAAGACTTTTTATGACGGACGATAGAGACTTACTAATTAAAGAAAATCACACTCTCGCAGTAGAAAATGTATACACGTTGAAACCTAATGATGAAAAAGATGCTAATTGCAAGGGTCTAAAAGAAAGATCAAAGAAACGCTCAATAACTCTATTAAACCGTGTTCGCCACAATGTAGCCTTTAACCTTGAAGAATTGGGACAATCAAAAATCGGAGAATTGCAAAACGAATTACTAAGCGATGAACCTGTCTATCCCAGGCCGTATCGATTGTGAAATGACGAACGTGAAAAACTAAATAACTTGATCGTGAAACTTGAATCAAGCGGGATCATTTGCGAGAGCTTTTCACCGCATGCAAGTCCAGCATTCTTAGTTTCGAAAAAAAAAGATGAAGAACGACGTATGGTTGTTGATTCCCGGAAATTAAATAAAATCACAAAGCTCATTAAATATCCGCTACCATTAATTGACGATCAGATTGATAGATTAGAAGGTCAGAGGTATTTCATTTTCTTGGATCTAAAATCTGGTTTTCACCGAATTCCGGTGCATCCAGATTCGATAGAAAAAACGGCTTTTATTACCCCAGACGACCCTGGGGAGTTTTTAAGAATAGCAATGGGTTTAGTTAATTTACCTGCCATTTTCCAGAGAACCATGAGCGAGGGATTGAAGGGTACTAAGGCAACCGTCTACATAGATGACGTGTTGTTAGCTGTTAAAAATGTTGGAGAAGGATTTAAGGAATTAGAATTAGCCCTACAAGCATTTGAAAAATATAATCTGACATTGAATTTAGAGAAATAACGATTTCTCCGTACGAAAATCGAGGTTCATACGTATGCCAGCTCTATCGGTTTGGGAGCCATTTTAATTCAGAAGGACGTTGCATACTACAGTCGTAAAACTGGTCCTGAAGAGAGACGATTTGTTTCTAAGTATGTCAAGGCTTTTTGAATTGTCTTTACTATAAATCAACGTCAGGACGAAAATCAGATTTTCTTCATCCTATTGAGAAAGTCTCAGTTCCCTTCCAAACATTACACCTAGATCATGTTGGCCCATTTATCCGTTCAAAGAAGAAAAACACTCAAATACTATCCATTATTGATGGATTTACCAAGTTTTGCATCCTCGAACCTGTACGCAGTACAAAGACCAAGTGTGTCATCAAGGCACTGGACCAGTTATTCGCGCCGTTTGGAGTCCCTACACGGATAATAACTGACAACGGCACGGCATTTACGTCTCACACATTTAAATCCTTCTGTCAGGACTAGGTAATTAGGCACATTGTTAACGCTGTTGCAACACCGAGAGCCAACGGACAATGTGAGAGATTGAATCGCACTGTGTTGAGTTTATTGGCGGCAACCTGTGCTCGCGAACCCGAGGGCTCATGGGACAAAAACGTGAAGGAGGTTCAAAGTGCAATAAATTGCACCATTAATAGAAGCACAAAAAAGCCCATCTCATCTTCTTTTGGGGTATGAACCAAGGGGGTTAGCCGATGCGGTGCTGTCCGGAGAAGTTCAGGCGACTCTTGATCGACTGGATCTTCACGAGTTGAGGAGAAGCCAAGCGGTGTACAGACCTGGAGCAAGCAGAGCAAAAAAGAAGGTTTGATGCACGTCGATTCAAACCGCCGCACTACGATGTGGGTGACATCGTAATAGTAGCAGCTTGTCCAGCAGCAACTGGAGAGAGCTGGAAATCGGCGGCTAAGGCGAAGGGACCATTCAAGGTGCCTGCAGTACTTTCCAATGATCGCTACGAGGTTCAGGCTTTGAGGGACTCGAAAAAGTCACCAAATCAGAGGAGCGTAGTAGCAGCAGACAGTCTTCAGAAATGGGTCACGTTTGACGCCACGAAGTAGACTGGTAAGTTGGATAGTACTGAACGAAATGTCTAGTATTTCAGTCGGAGTTAAAAATTTTGAGTCATGCATACCATGGTCAGGTATGTACGTAGAAGGAACTTTTTGGCAAGGCTGTTGACCGGGGCCAAGTCTAAAATACTCAGATATGATTCCTGGTCAGGATCATATGGATTCTGAGTTTCTACACGGAAAGAAATTTGGAACAACAGCGGAACTTATAGGCAACTTCGTTGCGCCAAACTGTAGTACTCCAATACGCCTTCTGTTTATGACAAATTGTTCTCCCTGTCAGAGAACGCTACGTTCACAGTGTGGGAAACTGTCGTCTTAGAAACGGATAAACTAACCTTATGGGACAGACGCGTTTCGAAAATTGAAGTTGCTGCTGCTTTCATGCCTTGCTTGCGCTGGCCTACTACTATGAATGCAGAAGCTGTCGAAAATTTCTTTCCGTATAGGAGGAAGCTGAGACCAAGGACAGTCGGAGTCAGGGTTGTCTTGGACTGGGTTGTCACTGGTCACACTCTCAGTTGGCTAGGGACCTTGGCAAGGCTGGTGACCAGCTTGAAAAGGGCGGTCGGATTCAGGTTCGTTTTGGACTGAGCAGTCCCTGGTCTAGCTCTCAGTTGTCTAGAGCACCTGGCAAGGCTGGTGACCAGGTTAAAATCCCTATCCTTTCCTATATCCTACAAAGATCACCACTAAGATGCGATTGATACTATGACGGAACTGATTACTCCAACTAAGGTGTCCCTTGCATCGTAGTGCTTATCTACTTTGTTTACTTTCACCAAATTAAATAAACTATATTTCGTCCGTTATAGCTATGAAGAAAACCATCGAAGAAAAAAAACGGTCGAGGACGACCATATAGTCATTATCCAAGATCTGGAATTTATTTATTCCCTACTCCTCTAATTTTGTCGTAGAAAGCGTTAAGATAATTTGCCACGCTGGAAATTTGAGAGACAGGTGGTAGACATTAAGGGAATAATCTTGTTGATGCTCAACGAATATTTTATAACCGCTCAAATTCTTATAATATTTACAACGGTTAAGCAGATGTTGCTGCCTTCAAACTTTCAATTCGGACCATCTTTATGATTTCTAGAAACAGATGCCTAATGTTGAGGTAGGTTTTACCTGAATCGTCGCCTATCTGTACCTTTCTCGTGTCTCTATTTACAGCTTCCGGTAAACCCTTACTAATCCTCAACCTTCTTGTCTGTTCTCATCTTTTGAACTTTACAACCGAAAATATTTGCCTGTCTACGTCATGAGCTCCGTCACTGTCACCCCCACTTCAATTTGTCTCCGATTTTCACCCTCAAACATCGATTTCTGTACTTCAAAATCCTCAGTCGTTTTCGAGAGTCACTCAGGTGAACATCCCTTTTTCTATCTTGTTCAATCATTCGCGAACCAAGCTTGTAAACTATCAACTTTCATCATTTACTTCTTTAAATATATACATTTTTTACTCAAGCCGAATTCATTAAATTATTTACGAGATCCTTGTTCTCAAATGTCCAAAGGAGTGATCACAAACGCAAGTTAACGCATGAGCTTGTCCGGTATCGTGATCCGCAGCGTAACAAATCTCCTGAAGGAGAAATTTCGAGTTAGATTAATGAGGGCTACACCAGACAGCAAGCCTTTTTATATGAGTGATGAGAAGGTGGCGACGGCCAGAAACCGTAGTCTAAACATCCGGACGGGGACTCATGGCTTGCAAAGAGGTGCTTGGGGATCAGTCAGTGTCGCGGCATCAAGAAGTATGCACGTTAGGATAAAGTTTTATGGTAAAGATTAAAAGTCTGCAATATACTCTTGGAACGTTTGTTGAAAACCCGTCATACACTCATTGGACCGCGCGCCCGAGAGTCGGCTTGAGTGGGAGAGAATATCGGAACGAGGATCCAATTCTCGCCTCCACTTCCACGGGGTGGGAGAAACCTTCATTATATCTAAATTTTTATTAATATTCTAGTTGATACAAATTAAAAGGAAAAAAAAAAAATGCTCATCATTTTTTTAATCCCTAATATGGGGATAATTCTGAATAGTGAACATTGTAAATAATAAAAAAATCATGAATAACTTAGAAAATTTATAATGATTCGAGATAAAATTTACTGATGATCAGAATCGAAAGTATAAGAGAGTCCTAATCAAGCCCCACCTCCGTGCGAGGCCTATTCGGTTCTGCCTCAATGAAGGAGGCGAGCAGCAGACCGGCCAAGAACCGTGATCGTCTACTTAAACCCAAATCAGATACGATTGAACATTTTCATCCGTATCTCGGAAACCGAGGAAGATTTTTCGAGTTTCCAGATTTTCGCAACAATTTTCCTAGATCATGCTAAAAGTTGAAGTCGAGGTACAAAATTTTAGAAAATCTAGAATTTTTTTGGAAACTCGTCACGTGCTGTATCCTCTCCAGCAGATAAGAAAAAATCTGTTTTACATTACTTATTTATTAGGTCAATATTGTTCAAGCAACTTAGACTCAAATGCTGCAAGAACTAGTTTCATGATATACAGTCATTTTTAAAGCTTTGCTTTTT